>PPLY02000004.1:270302-383918 GCA_003706665.2 Barnettozyma hawaiiensis | reverse complement strand
TAATAATGATCATCAAAATCGGCGGCTGATGATTTTCTCTCTAGTCTCTAGTTGAAGATGGGTATGGGTATTTCCAGTTTTAATGTCAGTGACCAGTTCTAAATGACTTACTTGACTGATTTTTGGCACAAAATACAATGATGATTACACACACGACCCTTGACTTTTCCTCGCACCTCCTGCCAAATATTGAGGATATGGCCAATTGATCATGAGTGGGGTATTGCCTATCTACACCCTGACAGCAATGTATATTTAGAAAGCTGTTGGAGAAACAATCCATGTTCCATTGAGTGGTGGTGATGGGTGGTGTCATCACGGGAATTTCTTATTTGGGAACATTTCGTAGAAAAGCATCGAAAACGAAAAAAAAAAACAAAAAAAAAACGAAAAAAAACGACAATACAAAAGTGCGGACACAAAACAAAAAAAAACCAAACAAAATTCGGGGTCACAAAAACCTAAAAAAAGCTGGGACATGCGGGATGATAAAGATTTTACAGTTTGGAAAACTAACGGAGAAGGTAGAAGAAAAAAGGATCTCCGGAAACCCCAAAAACGGGGACACTTGATTATCTCTCACTTTCTTAAAGATGAAGATAATTAGGGGGACTCAATTGTACTGAATTGACCCCATAGCTTCAAACTTTTAGATCAATTGCACTTCGAACTTACACACCGCATCCAGCATACAGATTTTTTGTTTGATTGAGTGGTTACCACAGAACCCCCGGGTCATGCCTTTCTTGTTTTACAGTTTTTTATGCAGAAAATAATGCATGTTATGCCTCTTTTCTTTTGCGCCAAAGCCCATAATGCGACAAGAACAGACAAGAAAAAGAAAAGACACAAAAAAAAAACTTTTTTTTTTTTTTTAATGGTATATATACACGGAATCAATCTGAAAAATATCTTGCACATCTATGGCCCCAAAGCTTTTTGTTCGATCAGTTTACCCTTTAGGTCTTCACCAGATTGAGAAAGCAAGAAAACCCACAAACACAACACAACTAATGTCGATACACGAGCTATCGTTTGGCACCATGACGCCAGATCTCCCACAATCTGAATTGTTTCATGAGTTCGTACCATCATCATCATCAATACCAGAGAAGGATAATATGGGACAAATTTCCAGAAAGATGAGCAAAACTTCAGTTGACTTGTCTATTCTTTCCCCACCACTATCACCATACCAATGCTCCACTGAGACGACGACGGGTCCGAATGTGCTCAAGGAAGTTCAAGCGAGGGAAGCTAAGAAAACTGTTGTCTGTGAGGATCCAATTGACACTATCGTTGTTTTGAATAACAATCAAACATCTTTGAAAGAGTTTCCTTTGAATAACCGCGAGAATTACCCTTTGGTGATCAATGCGTGGGCCAATATTGGCACTAAAAGCTTCAAGCAGTCGCAGTTGAATTTCATCAAACAGTACACTAGCCGCTCAAGCAGAGCACCTATCAAGATCAACAAGGCTTACACAACAAGAAAGTTTGCTCCTAGAAGATTGATTAAGAACATATATCAGGATGTCCCGCCATCGACGTCTTATTTCTCCAACAGAGCCCACGGCGGCGGAAACAGTTACAATTCTGATTCTGATTACAACTCTCAATTGGAAAAGGTTAGAACACGTCGTGTCGTGAGAGAGAGTTCTTATTCTTCTTCTTCTTATTCACAGACTCAATCCATTGTTTCTGATGCTCCATCAAGAGTTTCTACTCCAGTGAGAAAGAGAAAGCCTGCTGCAATTTCCTCACCAGCTGCTCCATTGAACATTGATTGGGAGTCTCTTCCAGATTACTCTCCAGATGTTTCCCTCTTGCCTAATAACTCTAGATGTTTGAAGGTTGAGTGGAAGGGTGCGCCAATGGACTTGTCTTCTGACCCACTGATTAGCAAATTGCATCCAGCTGAAGTCACTTTGGCGTCAATCTTGAGATTGCCATGTAATCTGTACTTGGATTCAAAGAGGAGATTGTTCATGGAGAAGGTTGCTAGATTGAAGAAGGACTTGGCTTTTAGAAGAACAGATGCTCAGAAATCTTGCAGAATCGATGTCAACAAGGCAAGCAGATTGTTTGCAGCTTTTGAGAAGATTGGATGGCTAGAGGATGACAAGTTTGTCAAGTTTTTATGAATTTTTGTTTTTGTTTTGATTGTTTTGATTGTTTTGTTGATGTCAATATTTGGGGTTTGGTGTACTAATGACAAAGAGAGAGAGAGAGAGCGTGAGAGGTTAAGGTTGAATTACAAGGATATACAAACACATAGGGGATCCTAGGCATCATTTGGTAATAATTTGTTTTATGTTTTGTTTTATAGAGAGATCATATTTTTTTTTGGGTTTTATATATATAAGATTATTGGGGTCAGATGAGATCCACTGTTTATTGAGAAAACGCGTTTACATACTGGGAAAATTATTATTCTGTAGCTTGTTTGACTCTTTTCTTGTGTTGTGTTGTGTATTGTATCTGGTACAATAAGTAAAACGTTGTGGTGCTGTTTGCAAGGATACAGCAACAACAAGCATTCCTCAAAAGATTTATGCTTGGCTCTAAATGAAGATGAAGTAGAACGGGAAGGTTCGTGTAAAAAGAATTGGAGCATTAAGCATTACCGACGCAAAGAATGCTTGAAAGTGGATGAAGCGACTGTTTGAGATTGAAGATAGGTTGTTCACAGCTCCTCGAGGATCTCTCAAAATGTAGAGCGTGAAGAAAGGCGCAAAGCGTACTGTTTGCACACACACTATATCAGAAAGAAAGGAATAATTTGTGCAGAATTGATCCTTCATAAACTCTAAGAAAGTCATGGCTTTGATTGATGATATATTCAGGTGCTTCATGATAATGATATGATGATAGATTCCAGGTAAACAAACAAATATAAGCAAACACCCCAGGAGCTTCTAACCATTACGAAATACGGATATATTCTATATTAAGGCATTTCCACGGTTTAAAAAACGCGCAGGTAAATTTTTTTTCTTTTTTTAAGCAATTCGCGAAATGCTGGCAGGCAGGCAGGCAGGCGGCGAAGAAAAAAAAAAAAAGAAGGGAGGAGGGAAAGAGAGGAAGCTGAGTTTGATAGATCAAAAAACCCTCTCTTTTCTTCTCTCTCTTAATCTGTTGCAAAAACAATCACAAAACAGAACACAAAAAGACAAGACACTGAAGAGAGTAAACAGACTGCCCAGTCTTCTATTGCGCAGCCAGCCACAGCCAGTCCCTCGCTTTTTCACGTATTTACCAACTTCAACTCGGCGGTAAATTCTTCTTTTTTTAACTTGTTCCATTGTGAGCTCATTTTTACCCAGACACAGAGCACAAAAACACCAGCACAAACATCACCACTTTTTTTGTTAGAGTTAGAGGCCCAACACGCCCCATAATAGTGCTACTGGCTAGTATCTATTGCTATTGAACGGCCGAATTTGCGCACAGATACTATCAGTATCACCGGTGTGAACGACGCGTCTTTTTTTTTTGGATATATTTTTTTCTATTACCCCAATTCGTTCTGTTCTGTTGTCTTTACCAGCAGTGTTTTTGAGATGTTCCATAGCTTTGACTCTAACTCCCAAGTTAATCTCAGTGGTAACCCCTCACAGAGCCACAACCATATGAGCAGCAGTCAGCAGACGCAAGAACCACCTCAGTTTACCGATCATTTTTATGCCAGTTTGCGCGATAAAACAACAGAGGATATTGTGGCTGGGTTGCAAGCTTCAAATGAATTTCTTTCACGCAACAGGTTTGCTGGCTCGACATCTGCTGCTCAGGGTGAACACCAAGAAGTTACTATTGAGAGTTTGTTAGAGGAGGATCCTTTACTCTCGTTCACCACAACTATGGATAGAGTTGAGTCTAACGATACGGTCCTTCAGAATTCCTCGCCACTGCCTGCCAGTTTTGAACCTGAAAAGATTGTTCAAGCTCTGACGTTGAATGAACCACAGAGGTCTCCTCCAGTTGCAGTACCAGCTCCTCTACCTCTGCAGGCATTTCCTATGGACCCTACCATTGCTCAGCAGCAGGTTCCAGTTGTGTACCCCTCAGCTCCTTTGGTTTTAGGGAATGTTCCGGGGCAAGAAAGTATCCCACTGTCTGAAACGCATCTCCAGCAACATCAACACAACCTGTTTCTCCAGCAACAGCAACAGCAGCATATGAATGAGAACTTTCAACGCGAGCAGTTCTTGAAACAACAACAACAACATCAACATCAACAGCAACATCAACATCAACAGCAACATCAACATCAACAGCAACAACAATTCCAGGTGGAACAACAGGATATACTTGCAAGTCAATTCAAAGTACAGATTCAGAACCAAGTAATGTTTCAACCATTCCATACTACAACTGATTTGAACGGGAATATGATTCAAACACCAACTCAAACACAAACATACCCTAATCAGAAATTAGTGGTGGAGAACATACCTCCTCATATGCAACCACAACTATTGAATCCACCAGTACGCCCGATCACTCAACATCCTCATTCTCATGTGGTTGTGGCAGCAGGATCCGGAGCCGGAGCAGCGGCACAGGATTTGATTAATACCCCCCAAATAGGTCACCAGCTACAAAGTCAGAAACAGAGAATACGATCCAAAAGCCAGGTTTCCAAGAAGTCTTCCAGCTCACCACCAACACCGCCAATTTCCAAGAGTGTTGTTCCATCAAAACCACCACCACCACCACCACCACCATCATCATCATCATCTTATTCAAAGCGGTCTGCCAAACCACCGCCTATGAATAGATCCAGTTCTGCAACAAGCTTGAACAGAGTGCAAAAGAATTCATTTTCCAATGCTCCTAACAATGCTGTGATTGGTAGTACTTCCAAGATACTTTTGAAGAAGTCGAAGAGTTTTCTTTCTACGCCATCTGCTTCAACAAAACCCCCCATGTATGGGACATTGGATTTCTCTAAAAACTTTAACAACTTTTTGAATTCACCAAAACCAGGCTCATCAGTGAGCTCGAAAGACGCCGTTAAGCACTTCCCACAAGGTGGTGGAGGTGGAGGTGGAGGATCTGGATTTAAGAAGGTGCCACAGAAGAATTACGAGTTTGTCTTTGAAAAGACTGGAGAAAGGGAGAGATCAAAGGCCAGAACCACTCCAAGAAAGTCACCTCAGACCAATGGTTCAATTTCAGCTCCACCAAGCGCACGAATGCCCAAATTTCCTAAACCTCCATCAATAGATACATCTCTGTATTCTCCAAACTCTTCTTCTCCGACTTACTCTGATGCATCTGGCACATCTCCCCTCAGCTCCTCCGTGACAAACAGGATAGGACAGGCTGGTGCTGGTGGTGCTACTGCTGTTCTAAACCAGCCATCACCAGGACCCCTTACACTTCAGAGGATTAGCCCAGAGAGCTATCCTGGCTCTAGAAACTCGAGTGTCGAGAACATTAACATTGCAGCGAAGCCAAAGAAGAAGAGCAGTGCGTTTGTGAAAACGGGGGATGTCATTGATCCGAATGTGCATTTAAAAGAGATGAAAATGGGAATGATTGAGTTCAAAGTTGATCGTGGAAGATAAAATCCGTTCAGATTCTGTTCAGGATTGGTGTTGATTGGTTGGTTATCGGTAATTTTTTTTTTGTTTTGGTGTTGGTCCAATATGGGTTCTTTCTTTATACTTTTAGTTCCAGTTCAGTCTTATTTTTTGTTATTATTATTTTTACTTTATATATTCACAGCAGGTTTACTACTTCCACCCATTATTGGGAATGACAAGGTTTACAGTAAGGTTAATACATATCATAGTTCATTGGGTTTGATTGGCTATTCGTAGACTGTACAGAATAGATAGAATAAGTATATAATAAATAAATAAATAAATAAATATAACCAAAGTTTCCTGCAACTCAGCGTAGCTTGAATTCTGTTTCATTGATTGGCTCAGTACGTCTCTTTGGTCCTCTGAAGTATCTACCTTGAGAGTTGTACGCCAACCAGGTTAACCCGGATGGAATGACAATCAATAGGGTAACAATTGGAAGCAAGTTCTTTGGTGTGACTTTGAATCTCTCACCAGCTGTTTCTCTGAAACCTGATTCAGTTTTGTTAGAACAACAGCATTCAGCACGACACGATGAATGAAGCACACTTACGATAGAATCTCTCAAACGCTGGATCTTTGATTAATGCTGTTTGGTTTGACGTGTTAGTAACGAACGAGCTCCTCCTCCATTCCCAATAACATCAACAGTAGTAGTAGATGGATGGTTCAAAAAAATCAAGAGATTTGATACTAACGCTCAGGGCCATGTCCATGGTGTCCCATTCTGTACTGATTGCAGGTGGGTAGGAGTGGGAGTGTTTAGGATGTTTTTATTCCTGTGACCTCGTGATTGGTTGCCATCATTTTTGTGCGTTCAAGAAAAAATTAAAGACCAGATGACAAAACACCCAAACACCAATAATTAACCCCCCGCGACTGTACCCTCTCTTACTAATAAGCCTTTCAACGGACTAGACCAGACCACCTTCTTTGTAAGGGGATATTCTACTTATTTGGTAAATAAATACTCTTTATTGTTCTAATGTACAAACTAACAACTCTATTCCGAGAGAGTTTTTATTCAGCAGCAGCAGCCTCAGCTGGTTCGACAACAACCAGCAAATCACCAGCATCAACGTTGTCACCTTCGTTGACCAGGACATCACCAATCAAACCATCAGATGGAGAGGAGATAACCATCTCCATCTTCATGGCACTCAAGACAGCAACAGCTTGACCCTTCTTCACTTCAGAGCCCTTGTGGACCTTAACCTCAACAAGAACACCAGCCATTGGTGAACCAACTTGGTTGTGGTTGTGGGAGTCAGCCTTTGGTCTGGAAACAGTCTCAACCTTGGAGGTCTTGTCGTTAACAGTAACCTTTCTTAGTTCACCGTTTAGCTCAAAGTAGACATCTCTGGTACCAGTCTCATCGTGCAAGTTACCAACAGCAGTACACTTGACGATCAAAGTCTTACCTTGCTCAATGATAACAGTAATCTCTTCACCAATCTTTGGTGGAGCCAAAAAGTTTCTTGTTGGTAGGACAGACAAGTCACCGTATTGCTCCTGGATCTTTCTGTAGTCTTCGTAAACCTTTGGATACATGTTGTAAGAAGCAATGTCAGTCTCAGTGATCTTGGTGAATCTAGATTGCAAGTCCTCTCTAATATCAGTAAAGTTGAATGGAGCCAATTCCAGACCTGGTCTGACATCCAATTTTCTTCTCTTACCTCTCAAGACATCAGATCTCAATGGCTCTGGGAAACCACCGTATGGTTGACCAATCAAACCTTCAAAGAAGTCCAAGACAGAGTCTGGGAAGTCCAGCGAATTAGCCAGTCTCTTCACATCTGATGAAGTCAGCTTGTTGGACACCATGAATTGAGCCAAATCACCGACAACCTTAGACGTTGGAGTGACCTTAACCAAGTCACCCAACAAGTAGTTGGCCTCTCTATAAGTCTTCTTGGTTTCAATCCACTGTTCACCCAAACCAACCTGTTGGGCTTGGAACAATAGGTTAGTCAACTGGCCACCTGGGATCTCGTGCTCGTAGACTTCTGGGTCTGGACCCTTCAAGTCAGCCTCAAAGACAGAGTACAACAATCTCATCTCAGCCCAGTAGGAATCGATCTCCCTGGCGTGGGAAGCATTGATACCAGTATCAATATCCCCATCTAGGGAGGCCAAAAGGGCGGAAATAGATGGCTGAGAAGTCAAACCGGACACAGAGTTGGTGGCAGCGTCAACAACATCAGCACCAGCCTTAGCACAAGCAGCCATGGAGGCAACACCAGTACCAGCAGAGTCGTGAGTGTGGACGTGGATTGGCAAGTCAGGGTATCTCTTTCTGATCTCACCAACCAGTAGCTTAGCAGCTTGTGGCTTCAAAGTACCAGCCATATCCTTGATACCCAAAATGTGAGTACCAGCAGCAACAATCTTCTCAGTGATATCCAAGTAGTACTCCAAGTTGTACTTCTTCCCTGGTTGCAACATGTCACCAGAATAACAGACCGTGGCCTCAACGACACCACCAGCCTTCTTGACAGCTTCAACACCAACGTTCAACTGTTCCAAATCGTTCAAAGCATCAAAAACTCTAAAGATATCAACACCATTGTCCTTAGCTTGCTTGACAAAGTGGTCAATGGCGTTATCTGGCAAGGAGGAGTAGGCAACACCGTTAGCACCTCTCAACAACATCTGGAATGGAATGTTTGGAACAGCCTTTCTCAACTTTCTCAATCTTTCCCATGGGTCCTCGTGCAAGAATCTCATAGCGACATCGAAAGTAGCACCACCCCAACACTCAAGGGCAAAAGCACCAGCGTAACCATGTGCAGTAGTTGGAGCAATAGCCAACAAGTCATAGGTTCTAACTCTAGTAGCTAGCAACGACTGGTGTGCATCTCTCCAGGTGGTGTCCATGATCAAAGTACCGTTGAACTCACGCACCTTCTTAGCAAAGGCCTCTGGTCCCTCAGCCAACAAGACATCTCTCCAACCCTTTGGTGGGGCCTGTCTGGTGTCAATCACCTCTCCTTGAGCATCGTGAATAGCTGGAATGGTGGCATCCTTGGTCAACTTTGGCAAGCCAATTTGGCCCTTGATGGAGGAACCGTTGACGGCCAAGTCAGCCAGGTAGGCTAGCAGCTTTTGGGCTCTGTTTTTAGAGGACACCATCTCGAAAAGCTTTGGAGTGTCGTCAATGAAAGTGGTCCAGTACGAACCGTTGATGAACACCTCGTTGGTCAAAAGCGTCAACAAGAATGGAATGTTGGTCTTGACACCTCTGATTCTGAATTCAATCAAGGCTCTCAACATCTTTCTTCTGGCAATCTCGTAGGTGGAACCAGAACAAGAACACTTCACCAACATGGAGTCGTAGTGTGGAGAAATGACGGCACCTGAAAAGGCGTTACCACCATCTAATCTGACACCGTTACCACCAGAAGATCTGTAAACTTCAATCTTACCAGTATCTGGCTGGAAGTTCTTAGATGGGTCTTCAGTGGTGATACGACACTGGATGGCAAAGCCTCTGGTAGTGATTCTATCCTGTAGCAAACCTAGCTGTTCCAGAGAGGCACCAGCAGCAATCTGGATTTGAGCAGCAACAATGTCAACACCGGTGATTTCCTCAGTAATAGTGTGTTCAACCTGAATTCTTGGGTTGATCTCAATGAAGTAGTGTCTGTTTTGGTTATCAACCAAGAACTCAGCGGTACCAGCGTTTCTGTACTTAGCAGTCTTGGCCAACTTGACGGCATCTGTCAAAATGGCGTCTCTAACTTCTACAGGCAAGGTCAAAGCTGGAGCAACCTCGACAACTTTTTGGTGTCTTCTTTGGACTGAACAGTCTCTCTCAAACAAGTGGACAACGTTTCCGTAGTTATCAGCAAGCAACTGGACCTCAATGTGCTTTGGCTGGTCCAAGAATCTTTCAATGAAACAGGTACCGTTACCGAACGCAGTCAATGCCTCGGAACGAGCTCTCTCGAAAGCATCGCCAATATCGTCACCTTCTCTAACAACTCTCATACCTCTACCACCACCACCGAAAGCAGCCTTGATGATGACTGGGTAGCCATACTTCTCAACAAAAGCCTCAGCCTCTTCAACAGTTTCAATTGGACCTGGGGTACCTGGAACAACTGGGACACCAGCGGCACCAGCCAAGTTACGCGCAGACACCTTGTCACCAACAGCGTCAATAATGTCACCAGTAGGACCAATCCACGTGATACCGGCAGCTGCAACCTTGTTAGCCATCTCCGAGTTCTCAGATAGGAAACCATAACCAGGGTGGATCATATCAACATTGTGCTCCTTAGCAATCTTGATAATCTCGTCAATCTGCAGGTAGGCCTGCACTGGGGAGAATTGACCCTTCTCACCAATTGGGTAGGACTCATCAGACTTGAGTCTGTGCATGGATAGTCTGTCTTCATGGGAGTAGATAGCAACCGTCTGCATTGATAGCTCATGGGCGGTTCTAAAGATTCTGATAGGGATTTCACCTCTGTTGGCGACGAGGACCTTGGAGGTCTTGCCTCCAATGACAGAATGGTGTCTGATCTTGTCGATGTGGCCGTGGTCTGGGACAGCAAGGTTCTCGGACAAAGACATGGGATTCGTGTTAAGAGGCAAACAGAGGAAGGTCCCTTAACGAAAATGTATTTTTGGTGGGACCAGGGCTGTTTTAAATACCACCAGCTGACTTTTTTTTTTTGGCTTACCACAAGCCAACCAGTGACGATTTTGTCCACATCGGACACGCGGTGGTTTTTTTTTTGTGTGTGATTGACTGATTTTTAGTGGGGCGAACGCCGGTGGGTTCCCGCGCCGACAGCCCTTGCCTAGAGCTGGAAGGAAGTAGGCGGGAACACAGCTGCTCCCTTCCCGAAGGCCAGAAGGGAAACACCAAAAAAACAAAAAAGATGGCGGGTGGATAAAACCCGTGGGGGGACACACCGACCTCCTCGAAGGCCCAGGGGGGAGGACTACTCTTTGAGACAAAACCTGGGGTACATTGGACGTGTGATCATGAGTGGGAGGGGCGGGTGAGGAGGGTTCAATCCGCAAAACCCTCCAGGAAGATGGTGTGGAGATTTGATTTGATTGTGATTCATCCCATCCCTCGTGACTGAAATAAAAATACTCCACTGATTCATTTGTTGATTCATTTGTTGATTCCCAGAGCTAAGCGGATCTGAATCATTTGGGAGGTGTGGGGGTGGGGGTTCAGAACAAGAGTAAACCTCCCACTACTTTTTTTTGTCTATACAGAGCCACGCGGCTGAACTTCTCATCCAGTGGGACAACAACCATTCCGGAAACGTCAAGTTGTTTTGGCCTGAACCCCAGACTTTCTCCCACCCAAATTAGGCTCGAATAACCGCCGACACGACAAAAAAACTCAAAACAAAACCCCGGTGAAAACAGTGTGGAGATGTGTCAAAAGGGGCAAAAGCAACAAAGGGCCCCGGTGGTTGAAGGATAGGAATCTGGGGCAAAGGAAGTTGGAGTAAATTCTCTATTTATTGGAAGTGGTGTGTGGAGTAGGAGAGAGACGGTGTTGGCTTTGCCCTCTATCTGAACTTGTGGACTTCTGCAAAAAGGGGATGGTGTCAATACACTTGCATTGAGGACGAAAAGAGATACAACAACACAGGGAAATACAACACGGAGAGATTCAACACGGAGGCGGAGAGAGAGTGTGTGTGTATGTATGTGAGAGTAAAATAATGTCCTAACCTAAACTGCCAGTCCTGGTATGTTCCACCACCCTTTTCACACAAATCTATCTGTCTTTATCATACCTCGGTCAATCATTGATTGCCGAAGCAACAACAGAAAAAGTCTTGGATGGACAAAAAAATGGACAGGACAAACACTATCTCCCAAAAAGTTTTGGACAAACAAGACAGAGACAAAAGCTTCCCACTTTTTTTTGCAGATGTCGTCAGTTGCTATGTGAGGTGTGTGACCATAGGACCGATAAATATTCCGGTCCGGAGAGGTAATGTGTATTAAGAATTACTTAGGACTGTGGTAGAATTAAAGAGTCAGGATTATAGTAGAGGGTGCAGCAGATAAGAAAGTTTGACACATTTCTTCGACATGCTTATATGATGCTTATTGTTCCTCGGCCCCAAACAAAGCGCAAAAGTGGTGAAATGTTTATCCTATTTTCTCCGTATTCCCTTTCTTTTCACACCCATTATACTCCCGAGATGTGGTGCATACCAGATAACGGCCCGTCCCCTGGTTCTCTTGTTGCCGAGGAAATGTAGGAAACGGGGCGGAACGTCTTTTTTGTCATGGCTTTTTAGTATCCTGACCGAGCCGCTTTCTCAATGTGCTGTCTCTGTTCCTTTTCCAGCGGGCCAAAGGTGATGAGGAGGGGGTAAAAGGAAGATTGGAGGGATTACGGATGTTCTATACCAGCACTTGATAGCGATGTTCCGATACTGATGAATAACCAACACCACCGACGAAAGGAATGGTTGGTATCTGCTACTTTAATTGGCGAGCGCGCTATCGATTCTCGCTAGAGTAGTGAGGTGGCTCTTTGAGATGAGCCTTTTTATTTATTGAACTTCTCCATACTTGGCTGCCAACTTATCCAATTCACCATTTTGATCAGCCTCCAAAATTTCACTCACCATTTGTTCTTCTTTCTTGTTCTTCTTTTCCCTTCTCTCCTGGGTCAACACATTGTAGATCAAGAAGTTGAACCAGACCTCAACGAATCCCCACACAAACACAGCATCTTTAGCAAATGGACCGCCATCTTTAAAATACGCCACTGCAGTCACTATGAATGCCAAAACCAATCTCACGGGCACAATGTTGTCAAAGTACGTTGAGTTACCCGCAAAAAGCTGTACAAGGTCCACAATCGCTAGTGATGCGAATATCAAAGCGAGCAATGACGTGACTGTGCGGTTGTGTTCATTGATGGCGGCATGATCAAGGTCCATCGCCTGGCCAAAAAGGATCATCACCGGATGCTCAGTGATTAGCGATGCATCCTTTATGAATTGGAACCCAAGAAACAACAAGAAGGCACAACGGAGGTATGTAGTTGTAGTTGACGAGAAGAAAGCCATGATCAGAAATGACGCTGGCTTCTGTTCACTTTGGTTAAAAAAACGGAAGACTCCACGCACACGCACACACACAAACAACCACCGACATATCACAATGTATATATTTATATTGTTTTTTTGCCTTCCTGTGATGGCCTAATTCCTAATTTGATCTCGTGGGCGGAGGGATGCTGACAAAGATGGATATATTAATGTGAAAAAGCACTGACTGAATGGAAACAACGGGGACTAGTCGCTCCAAATCCACACTGCAAACCCACCAGCATGTCCAACGCCACGTTGCTACGTTCAATTCTGCACTTTTACATTGCGTACCTCCTGTTGAGTTCACCAATCACACTTTCAAGCCAGCTGTACCAACTCACTGGCCAACGAGTGGCACTGACCGAGTCAGAGTCCTCGCTTTCTGCAGTTCTGTTAATCCTATTAGGAATAACCGATGCCGTTCCGTGGCTAGAGGGAAATAGTCTGTACTTTAGATCCACTTCAAAGGTTAGATTCTTGGTGTTTGGTGCACTAGCTGTCGCTAGTTATTTCCAACTGTTTGAAGCTCTCCAAGGCGTGATGGTATGGTGCTACAGTCTCCTCGAGGTTGCTTTGAATGCTGCCATCGCTGCCGGAATCTAAACCCGGAAACCGCACGCGCCTCCCCTCTTATCCATCACATATTACTACTATACTATCATCTGAATGAATGAATGAATGAATGAGTTATGGATTTACGTATATGTAGTACCACAATTCGACGAAAGCACCGGTAAGTGATATTCTGACACTTCAAGTCCCCACACTTACCCTTCTCTTCAGCCACGTTACCACCTCACCAACCATATAAACGCCTCCATCCCCTTGCCCGGTCTGGTCTAGTCTGTGCTGTGTTTCCAGGCGGCTGAATGCAGTTCCGAGGGCACATTTTTTTAGATTACGTGCGTCAAAAACACAAAACAAAAACCGGGGGCTTTGCGTGTGAGAGTTCCGGTCATGAATCCCCATACTAAACAGCTTAAACAAAACAAAACCTCTCTTCCACACCCTGTTTTTTTCACCCCCATCAACCTTCACTACACAGATACACAGAATATGGCCTCTTTAGAAGTGGCGCCTACGTTATTTCCCACTTGGGTTGAATTTTCAAATCCACTTAAATACTTTTCTACTCCAGAAGTTATGCGCCTTGGTGAGAAGTATGGAATCGTCAAAGTTGTCCCACCAGCTGACTTTGAACCACCTTTGTCACTAAACACCAGAAAGTTCCATTTTGTCCCCAGATTACAGAAACTGAACGAACTCGGGCTTCTAGGGCGATGTCGGCTCTTTTTCTTCAAGCAGCTGGCGAATTTTTGTAAGTGGAAAGGCCAATTTCTCCCCCAGGGAGCAAGTCAGAAATTGGGAGACAAGGAGGTATTCTTTTACGATTTCTTTATAGCTGTGATTAAATTTTATACCAGAGGGGAAGGGGAGCCCACCTCTACCACAGTTCCTGATATTCACAGAGACCGCATATTTGACGATCAATCTCTATGGACATACCTGGCTACCGAGTACAGGATTCCAGAACTGGTCCTCAAGACCTTTTATTTGAAAACCCTGGCCTTATACTTTGATTTCCTGGCTTCTAAGCCATTCAGCTTGACCAAGAATATATCTACTGGCTCTAATACCATCAAGCAGGCTCACTCAATTCTTGATTGTCAGTCAGACCCTTCTGAAGGTGAACAAGGTGGTAAAAAGAGTGAAGATGCTGGCTCAGACTCAGACTCAGACTCACAAGACTCAGACAGTACGAGTTGTTTCATATGTGGAGAAACTGACCAACCAGAAGCAATGTTGCTATGCGATTCCTGTGATGAAGGATATCATATGTCTTGTTTGACTCCCAAGCTGACTTTGATCCCAGAAGGGGACTGGTTTTGTGATGGCTGTCTCCTTGGGACTGGCCAATATGGATTCAAGGATTCATCATACGAGTATTCACTGAGTGACTTTGAAGAGAAGTGCACAAAGTTTGACAAGAGTTTTTTCCAAGGAGAGAAACCTCTTGATATCAATGAATTGGAGAAGATCTTTTGGGGTCTTGTCAGCGGGGGCAGCGAAGGACAAGGACAAGGACAGGGACAAGAACAGCAGCAGAAGCAACCAGCCACCATGATACGTAAAAATGCTGCCTCTTCCATTTCATATGGTGCTGATATCCATCATACTTCGAGAGGCCAGGTAACTGGATTCCCCAACCTCCATTATATCCCTTCATCGATCAACGCACCCGAGCAAGGATCCACTCCACCAATTTCGAGAAAGGAGTATCGCCAATATGCACAACATCCAATGAATCTGAACAATCTACCCTTCACTGCAGGGTCAATTCTGGGGTACTTGAAAGGTGATATCAGTGGGATGACCATCCCATGGCTCTATGTAGGCTCTACGTTTTCCACTTTTTGTTGGCATGTTGAGGACCAATGGACACTGAGTGCCAACTATCAACACTTGGGTGCTGTAAAGAAATGGTATGGGATTCCAGCATCTTCAGCATCCAGATTTGAAAACGTCCTGAAGGATATGGCGCCAGATCTGTTTGCGAAGCAGCCCGACATTCTACACCAGTTGGTGACTCTCGTTTCCCCATATGAATTAAAGGAGAAAGGTGTGGAATGCTACACAGTGGAGCAGAACCCGCGTGAATATGTAATCACATTCCCTCGAGTTTACCACTCTGGTTTCAACTCTGGCTATAATTTCAACGAGGCTGTCAACTTTACCATGCCTATGTGGCTGAAGTATGGTGCAGAGTCTGAGTTGGAGTACCGCAAACAGGGAAAAGCCGCAGTGTTTGACACGTGGGATCTCATTGTCGATATTTTGGCCATGCCACACCACAGTAATCAGAACAATGATGCTGACGATGGTAATGACAACGACGATGATATAGACCTTGATATTGATAAGGAATGCTTGGAGCTGATCAAGGGAAAACTTGTGATAGAATACCAGTTGTTTGACGTGATCACCAGATCAGGCATTCACGTGGTTAGAGCCGAGACTGATCAAATACCTGTCAGCTCGAGAGGTGCAATTGTGGATCATTTTACGGAGAAGGGTGGTATTACCTGTTCTGTTTGCAAAGGATTTTGTCCGTTCTTTTATGTGAAGAGCTACAACAAGTCGTTATCAAAGACCCCGCATCTTCCAACTCCACAGGCTTCGCCTGCTAGTCCAGATGAGGGAAGGAAATCAAAAAGACTGAAATTGATGGGTACGCCTGAGTCTCGAGTGGTTTGCGGAGAGTGCTATCTTAAAGCAGAATGGCAGGTTGATATGGATGAGGTTGTTGTGATTAGAGGACTGGACTCGGTTAAGGAGACTGCAAAGAAAGTAGAGGCAAGAATAGCTGCTTAAAAACAAGTGCTGTGATTGATTGAAACTGTTTAATGTTTTCAGAAATGTGTAATGCTTAGTTTAGTGGGCGGGACGCGCCCACCATCAATTGATAATCTACACACTGGCGATGAAAAAAAAAAACTCTACTACAACAACAACCATGAAAAGATAAGTGAAAACGCTTCTTAAGAACCATACGATACGATGACTTATACGTTAACTATTCTAGGTGCGGGCACTATTTCGCAAGCTATGCTTTCAGCGTACTTGGCTTGTCCAACTGAAGCAACACAACCATCCAAGATCATTGCTTGTGTCAACTCTGCTTCTTCTGCTGAAAAGCTAGCATCAATCTATAGCGAGTCTCCAATTCGCTTAGAGACAAGTTACGGTGCCGAGTCCAATGCCAGAGCAGTGGCTCAGGCCGACGTGGTTGTGATTGGTACCAAGCCATACGTTACTGAGAAGGCTCTTGAAGATTTGGTTTCCGCTGGTGTGGGGCTCGAGGGAAAGTTACTCATCTCTTTGGTAGCTGGCTGGACAATCACTCAATTCTCCAAGTACTCTGTCAAAGTGTCGCGTGTCATGACCAACACTCCAGCCAAGTACCAGCATGGCACTGCTGTTGTGTCAAACTCTGCGGCTGTCTCTGAGTCCGAAGCTCTCCTGATTTTGGACTTGATTAACCCAATTGGCAAGGTCGTCTCCCTTCCCGAAAAGAACATGGACGCTGCTACTGGTCTAGTAGGTTCAGGTCCTGCTTTCGTTCTATTAATGATTGAATCTTTGATTGAATCAGGGTTGAGCTTGGGTATCCCATACGAGGCTGCGAAGGACTGTGCCATCAGCATGGTTGGTGGCACTGCCAAGATGGCCGAGTTGAGTGGCACTCATCCTGCTGAGTTGAAGCACAAGGTCTGCACCCCAGGTGGTACGACTATCGCGGGTATCGTTGCAATGGAAGATGCTGGTGTCAAGAGTGGAATCATCAAGGGTGTCACCGCCGCTGCTAAGAGAAGTGCAGAGCTTGGAAAGAAATAGATAGATATCCAAATCGGATTGAGTCTAGGAATATATATATATATCTAAAATTGGATGATTAATCTATTCCTAAACACTCTTGTAAAGCGCCTGTATATTCAGGCGAGAACTCCCTATTCTCTGTTGATCCACTTATCGCTGGGTGGGTGGACTAACCAGGATCAAGATTATAGCACTTTCTAATTCTTCACCGTGAATTCCAGCATTTCAGGCTACAATATGTGTATCGTACAAAACTATCCCAGCCACCCTCTCGCCTCCTTTTGCTTTTAAACATCGGGTCGTCATCATCGTCGGCCATGGTGGCTTCATCTACTCACGTGATTTGATCCATCGGATTCCGAGGTTACCCTATGTGAAGTAGTTCCGACCTTCCAAACACCCTCGTCCATCCTCGGTTTTCCAACAGCCAATAAAACCTTTAAACGCCTCCCATTGGTCAACGCCGAAAACCCACCAAATTTTTCCACGAACCTGCTCGCTCCTTGAAAAAAAACCCAATTTTACTTCGCTTTTTCTCTCTTTAAATCAACATCTAACCACAACAAAACTTTGCTAAGTTCTTTTGTATCCACAAAATGGTCTTGCCTAGATTGTACAACGCCTCCTCCAAGGCTGCCTTCAAGGCCGCCAAAAGCCAATTGATCTTTAACAGAGGTCTGGCCACTGCCCCAGTTGCTACTGGTAAGGTCAGGTATGTATTTTTCTGAAGGAATTTCAGCGCCAGAGGAAGATCGAGGATAAAGGAGACACGAGGAACTGGGAGCCACTGAGTGGCAGTGAACAGCGTCTCAATGCAATTGACAACATCAATAGACTGCAATTGGAATCGAGAGATGTCTTTTTTCAGTTTTACTTCCAGATCGAAGTTGGAGAGAAGAAGAAGATAGCTCTAGCGATGTGTACTCATTTGGCACCAATGTCATCTTTATTCATTGGTACCATCTGGGATTGTTGTTGCCGATTTTTCAATGCTGCTGTCTTTTTGTTGTTGGCCAATCCAGTGTCCTCCTTTTTTTTTTCCTCGACAACCCCGAGAAAAAAAACTTTCTTCTCACAATCGTAAATTCGTTTACTAACATGAAACTATAGAGCCGTTATCGGTGCTATTGTCGATGTTCAATTCGAAGAGGGTAACTTGCCTTCTATCTTGAACGCTTTGGAAATCAAGAACCACGAGTCTGGTCGTTTGGTTTTGGAAGTTGCCCAGCACTTGGGTGAGAACACTGTCAGAACCATTGCCATGGACGGTACCGAAGGTTTGGTCCGTGGTGAGACCGTTGTTGACACTGGTTCTCCAATCACTGTCCCAGTTGGTCGTGAGACTTTGGGTCGTATCATTAACGTTGTTGGTGAGCCAATTGACGAGCGTGGTCCAATCAACACCAAGAAGAGAAACCCAATTCACGCTGACCCACCTTTATTCTCTGAGCAATCCACTGCTGCTGAAGTTTTGGAGACTGGTATTAAGGTTGTCGACTTGCTTGCCCCATACGCCAGAGGTGGTAAGATTGGTTTGTTCGGTGGTGCCGGTGTCGGTAAGACCGTTTTCATCCAAGAGTTGATTAACAACATTGCCAAGGCCCACGGTGGTTTCTCCGTTTTCACCGGTGTCGGTGAGAGAACCAGAGAGGGTAACGATTTGTACCGTGAAATGAAGGAGACTGGTGTCATCAACTTGGAAGGTGACTCCAAGGTCGCCTTGGTTTTCGGTCAAATGAACGAGCCACCTGGTGCTCGTGCCCGTGTCGCCTTGACCGGTTTGACTATTGCCGAATACTTCAGAGATGAGGAAGGTCAAGATGTCTTGTTGTTCGTCGACAACATTTTCAGATTCACCCAAGCTGGTTCTGAGGTCTCTGCTTTGTTGGGTCGTATCCCATCTGCTGTCGGTTATCAACCAACCTTGGCCACCGATATGGGTTTGTTGCAAGAGCGTATTACCACCACCCAAAAGGGTTCTGTCACCTCTGTTCAAGCCGTTTACGTGCCAGCCGATGATTTGACTGATCCTGCTCCAGCCACCACTTTCGCGCACTTGGATGCCACCACTGTGTTGTCCCGTGGTATCTCTGAGTTGGGTATTTACCCAGCTGTTGACCCATTGGATTCCAAGTCCCGTTTGTTGGATGCTGCCGTTGTTGGTCAAGAGCACTACGATGTTGCCACCAAGGTTCAACAAACTCTACAAGCTTACAAGTCCTTGCAAGATATCATTGCCATTTTGGGTATGGATGAATTGTCTGAACAAGATAAGTTGACTGTCGAGAGAGCCAGAAAGATCCAACGTTTCTTGTCTCAACCATTTGCCGTTGCCGAGGTTTTCACTGGTATCCCAGGTAGATTGGTCAGATTGAAGGACACTATTGTTTCTTTCAGAGATGTCTTGGAAGGTAAGTACGACCACTTGCCAGAAAACGCCTTCTACATGGTTGGTGGTATTGAAGATGTCATCGCCAAGGCTGAGAAGTTGGCTGCTGAGGCTTAAATAGATTCAGTAACTGATTTTCATATTCCTTGATGATTGATATATTATGATGCGAAGATTTACAAAATATATAAATGTTTAGAGAATGTTTATAACAGATGATTGCAATGTTGATGTAGCTCTTTGTTCTGATCTGATTCTGATGGGATGCAATTAATATTGCCTATTGGGAATCTCTGGTAACTTCATCAAGTGGATCACAGACAAATTCTTACCACCTCCTTGTTGTTTATTTAGTGCTGATAACCTTATATCATAGACTACAGATCCCGAGACTACAGAGTTTAGACCATTAGACCCGAGACCCGGACTCTAGATCATAGACTATACTGAGAGTCTAGTCTATTATAGTTGTGGATAGGCTTTCCGACCGACGCTTTTTGCCCTCGGATTTTTCAAACGGCAGTAAAAATTAAAAATTCCCTTCTGCTGTTCAAAACGCCAAAACCAAACAAACAAACAAACACATTCTGAGCGCTCTAACATTCGCTAATTACTACCACCACCATCACCACGTCCTTCTCCTCCTCCTCCTCCAATGAGATTCCAGCATTACCTGTCACTGCTTGCCTCTGTCTCGAGTTCGCTGGCCCTTCATTTAACCAATGGCAAGCTTTTGTCTGACGAACTGTCGCTACCTTTCAGCCAACAGTCCGCCCAACCTATTCCATTCAATAACCCTAACTCAAAAGTTGATATATCCTTCGATATTCAACACATCAGACAGCCTGACCAAATCTTCATCAAGTTGATCAACTCAAATGGTCTTGAAACATCCTTCAAACCTGTTACCAAGTTCAATGGTGAAGATTACAAAAGCAAGGTGTCCATAAGTTATGCAAAGTTGCCAAAAGCCTTTAAGGGCGAGAAAAAACTGAATCTTCATGTCATTGCTGCTGATTCGGAAGGGGACAATATCTTTACAAAGATTGGATCGATTGAGCTGGACGATACACTGATTGCCAAGTCCACTTATGAGCCAGCCGAAAGATACGGTGTCAAACCAGAGATTCACCACAGCTTCCAGAAACCCCCAAAGACTGTTAACTCAACCATTGCCGTTGTCTTCAGTGTGGCTTCCGTTGCCACTTTCTTCGGTTTGCTCATTTCTTGGTTCAGTTCTGGCTCGCTCAACTTTGACAACTTCCAGTTGAATTTGAGCAATGTCGCCTTCATCGGCATGATTATTGCCTATGAGACGGTGTTTTTCCAGTACTATTTGGGATCCACCATTTTTGAGACAGTTGGGAAGGTCTTCATCCTTCTTGGGCCATCGATCTGGTTCGGTTCAAGAGTGTTGAACTATATGTGTGAATTGAGACTTGCAGGTAAGAGATAGAACTGGTGCAAATGGAATAACTACTTTTGTTCTTCTGTAGATCGATCAATAGATAGATATATTACTACTGTACACACACCTCTACTGTCTGCTCAGAACAGGTCACCCTCAAACTCCTCTAGTGCCTCCATCAGTTCTGCCTCAATGTCTTGCTCTGGTAGCACATTGTGATCAATTCTGTTGACACTTGGAGGGTATCTCATGGCTTTGACACATTCATTGTGTAGCGAGTTCACAAAGTTGATACGCTGGTTGAACTGTTCTTGTGGCTTGGATGTAGAGTAAACGTTCAAAAGTTCGTTGCTTACAAGGTAGCCCTTTTGGTGGTTGATTTCAGCATCAATGACACCATCTCTGATTGCTTTGGAAACAATGTACTCAGCGGAGGATTCATTATCCAAATGTAATTTGATGCAGATGTCCTTTAGTGAAATTTTGGTGTATGACAATGAAATGATTCTAATTCCGGTCTTTATGACGTTGGATCTCAGTCTGGAAACAAGGGTGAAGTTGTCATCCTTGATCAGTTGTTCTCTGTACTTAGCCAAGGTCTCGTTAAAAACTTTCAAGTCACCCAATTTGACGGCCTTGGTGATCTCTTGATATGGTTTCAATACTTCTTCAAAGCCTGGTTTCTGGAAGAAAGACAATTCTGGGATTTCACCAGTTAAAAGCTCAATCAATACGCTTAGTTTGTAAGCAACCTGCACGAAACCAACCGAGTTTTGAGTTTGAGGAGCTTTTCTGATAGCTGTGACCACGAATTCATGCGCATCTGAATAGTTTAATTGAATAGAGTTGATCTTGGCCAGGTAGAAAAAGTATCTTGATTCAATCGAAGTAGAGACATTGCTTGGGAATTCAATTTTCTCAATGAAATTCGATGCCTGAGAGTAATCATGCAAGAGGATGTAGTTTCTTAAAATCAAGGTAATCAAGACACCAGATGTCTCATCAGCGTGCTTCAAGGTGGATGTTCTCAAGGCTAAGATTAGTTCTTGTCTGACTGACGCCAGGTCATTCAACAGTTCCTTAGTTCTGCTAATGTAGAACCAGATTTTCCCGTTAATTAGATCCAATGAACGTCTGTTGTAAGATTTGATCAGTTTCAAAATGTACTTCATATTCAAATCATCCAGCTCTTGTAGTTTTCCAGCATCGAGAAGCAGCAGCTGTACCAGCCAGTGGATGATGAAACAGATCTCTGGCAACACCTCACCCCGTTCTTCAGCCTTCTCAACACCAATATCCTTACCACCGACAAACTTGAGCAAGTACAGCTTGACATCACCATTCAAATATGTTGAAATCAAATAGCTCAACACTTTGAGATTCAACTTCTTTCTCACTGACACCAAGTCCCTCAGTGTCTTGAACACATAACGCTGGTCAAAGGTGGAAACAGTCTTGGCTACGAACTGGAATGCAGACTCAATCTTAGAGATCACCAATTGGTTGGTTTCTTCCGGAGTTGGTTCGCTGTCAACCACAATTGCCTCTTCTGTTGTCATCTCTATTTTTGTTAAGGAGGAAAGGAAAGAAAAGGTGATCTTGTCACTAGTGAATTTTGATTGATTGATTTGTTTTGTTTTGTTTTGATGGTGCTTTTTGCCACTGGATTTCCTGGCTTCGCGAAAAAAAAATTCACCCACATGATAGATCACGTGTGAGAAATAAGGATCTCTTCTACATCATGTACTACTATATTATGATTGAAGACAATGACGGAGTAATAAGAATAAATAAAGGGGGGGGGATGGACTACTCAGTCACAACTGCAAAACTATTAAATCAAACTGTCTTCGTTTGGTTTAGTTTCGACACCGACAACGCAAAGGGACAGAAAAATGGATTTTGTTTATGAGGACAGGGCCTGTTTCTCCTCATCACTCTTCTGTCTAAAAACCTTAGTCTTGACAAAGCGGAAGATGTTGTCTTCGTGCTTGTACACCAACTCGCCTTCGTCCAAATCCTCATGGGCTTGATTGTCGGTCAAAGGTGGGTCTCTCAAGAACAGTGAGAAGACAATCAGCACAGTACACAGACACAAAGCCACCACGGTCTCCAGTCTTTGAATGTATCTGTAGGACTCAACAACAGCCATTCTTTCAGGAGTACCCCATGGATAATCGACAATGAAACTGTATGGAGAGATGTATGCATAGTTGGCCAAGGTGGCATTGTTGAATTCCATCAAATTGTGAGCAATCCTGCCTGGCAACAGCTGGGTCCAGATTGCACCACTGACAGCGTTACCAATAGCAGAACCGATTCTGTAAAGGACATAAACCAGAGCCGTGACAGCAGCCATGTTTTCGTGGGACGTGACGGACTGAACAGAGACAGTGACTGGATAGGTAAACATAGTAGAACCTATACCCCAAACAACTAACGCACCAATGATACCAGATTTGGACTGTTCACCACCTCTGAAGTGGAATAGCAAACCAGTGGCAACAAACCACAAGGAAATACCAGCCATGATGAAAATTTTCAGTCTTCTAAAGTAGACAATAAGCAAAGAGAAGAATGGAGCACAAACAGTGGAGGTAAAAGTGGCAAGCGATGTTATTCTGGTGGCTGATTCGGTGGATTGGTTAACTGCAACAACCAAGACTGTGTACAGGTAGTCATAGGCCATGTAGAAGACAAAGTTGATCATCAAGGATAGAATCATGGCAGACCAGACACCACGGTCCTTCAATAGCTTGAAAGGAGCCAATGGGAAAACAGCATATCTTGCCTCGTAAACCAAAAAGATAGGAATCATCACGAATCCAAGAACTAATGGGCCAATGATCTTACCAGACTTCCATTGGTCCTGAACACCAGCAGCCAAAGTCAATGGCACAAGCAAACAACCAACGGCGACAGTCAATAGAACGACACCAATCAAGTCAACACGCGCAAACAATTCCAAGAGAGAACGCCCGACTGAGTAGTGGTGGAAGAAAGACTTGTGGTTCTCAACCTCTTTCCATTCCTCAGTCTTACCAGCCAAGTATCTCATGTGCAGGATGCAGCCAATAAATGGCAAAGTGGACAATGGGAAAATGAAAGCCCACATACCGATACCCCATGACCAGTTTTCCAATGGACCAACAGCTTTAGTAACATTACCAGAAATCCACGTGTTGATGATGTATGGTAGTGTAGGGATGAACTGGTAAAACAATCTCCACCTCAAGGAGGAGAAGTCAGACAAAATCAACAGCACAACCAGCAAGACACCAACATATCCCAGGTTGTAAAAGACAGCACCGGCACAGTAACGTTGGATATCATAGGCTTGCGATTGAATGATGGTACCAATGACGTAAAAGATAATGGCAGTGATTAACAATTGGAGACGGCCAAACACATCCGATAGTCTTGCATAGACAACCTGGGAAGCAGCACCAATGACAGCGTTGATGACACCAATGGTGGAAATCAACGAGTGTGCACCATAAGAAGATGCAGCGTAACCAGTGTAGACATAACGCACGTTGGCGTCAAGACCGTAGCCGTAACCAATGACGAAAGCAGAAAACAAAAGAATACTGTTGTAAAGGACAGATCCCTTGTATTGAGCAGCTAGAAGTTCAGCCTTCTTGATTGTTACCAACTTGGTATTGGCAAAGTGGTCAAGTTCCTCTTCCTTCTCCAGAGCTGGAGGAGTGCTCACTGGAGAGTCGTGCTTCTCCGCATTGTTGTTCAGAAAAGAGGGCTGCTCATTATCTGACTTTTCATCGACAGACACCATAATGGTCAGTTGTAGATCGATTAGATTAGCTTAGGCTTAACTGAATGGAGTCTTTTTTTTGTTTCAGCAGAACGGAACTGGGTCCGTCAGACTTTATAAGGAGCGAGAGCGGGTGTGAATTTTTTTTTTTTTTGGTAATTTCAAATACATGCCAACGGCGATCTCTGTTGAGTATCTTTTCCATCTAAGCTTAGCTGCAGGGATATGCAGAAGTCAGAATAAAGTTTGAGGGAATTAGCACAACAAAAAGGTGAATTTGAAAAAAATAAAAAAATAACATCAAAAAGAACGACAACTGGTATGGTATAGAAAGAGTAACGCACCAACTGATGAAGAGAGTAAAGATATAAATACATATACATATACAGAACCAGGATTAGCCTTCACAGTGTCTTCTAGAGCAAGTTGAAGAAACAGCAATTCCTTTTAAGGGCTTGTTGTTAGAAAATTGGATGTTATTCTCGGCAACTCCTTTCATGCATGATTTTTAAAAAATAAACTCTTTAAACTGCAAAGAAAACACAACTAAAAAATACAAAAAGAAAAAAGAACACAAGAAGAATGGTTTGAATTGGTACACAATGTTCACAGAGCTGGCTGGTCACCTCGATCTCAATGCAACACATTTGGAAGGCGAACACCGATTGAGTGAACACCCCCCTCAATGATAGCTCTGATTCGGATGAATACGGTAGTAAGCCCTGTACTGGGCTCCGAGAAGAAAAAAAGAAAAAAAATAGCAAAGAAAAAATTTCTTTTATTATTATTATTTTTTTGAATGCCGTTCCCCCAGTCTTCTCAAATGCCGTTGGAAAGGTGAATAACAAGAAAAATCAATGGAAAAAACACACCAACAACTCTGCGGGTATGGATGGTGACGACTGTTGTCATGTGTGTGTGTATGGTGACTTTCTGTGTCAGTGAGTCTCTGAACTAGCTGCAGGTTGGTCTACTGTAACCGGTTGCGTTCTGTTCTTTCACTGTGAGAGAGTGGCAAGAGAGAGAGCGGATTACCCCTGTAATCCCGCTCTTTTTTATGCTTAAAAGGGAATTGCATTGCATAGTGATACAGAGGAGGGTGCCGAGCACTTCATTAGTAGCCCTTCCCGTACTCCTCCAATGCCTACAGATGGTTATTAATCATTAAATAAGAACAGGCGACCTCTACAATGCGAATGCGAGACAGTTTGACATAGCCGCCATACAATTTGTAACTATAGTAGCTAGGCAAAGAAGTGGAGAGAATGAATGTTTGATTTACACCTAACACTATTGGTTGGTTCTACTTACGGACTTTTAATTGGCCACACACATCCCGCACTGCCCGCTGTAAAGCTAGAACTCTTCGCAATTAGGAAATGTTACTCAACTGTTGAGTTTGCTCGCACAGAGTGATGTTATACGTTTTTTTGAGGGTCCTAAGTACCGGCTTTTTTTCACACAGTCAACCACCGCATCGACACGTCAATGACAAAACTGCCAGCTCGTCAACTACAAATCTAAAAACCCAAGAATATAATCTGTTGTTGTCTAGGCGTTTAAGGGTATTTATGCAAATATGCAATCTAAAAGCAATGTGAGATAAAACAAAAAGAGTAACATATAAGTTTTGGTTACTTTCAGGACAACTTCAGAGATAACACTCATTTTTGAGGGAAAGAAAATCATAGTGACCAGGACAATGATTAGTTAATTATGACCCAGCTCACTCAGCTTCACAGGATCTACCTCTTTGGGTGGAGCAGCAATACCTTTCTCCTCCGTAGTAGCAACACCCAGGGTATTATCCTCAAGGAGAGGAGGGTCTTCCTTCTTCTCTTCAATAATCTCTAGTTCACTAACAAATTCTTTTGGATGTTTCTCCAGATACGCATCCAAAAGATCACATTCGTCATCAAGGACAGCCGGAGCACCAGGACCCAATTCAATAGGCTCAGAAGCATTTTGGATGAGTGGTTCAGATTCAGATTCAAGGGTTGCTTCTTGTTCAACACTTTTGGAACGACCAAATGGTGGTAAAAGTTTTTTGGCAACAGAGGTAAAGTTAGAAGTTATACGTGAAATGCCATTCATCAACCCAATATTAGGAAGAGATGGAAAAATTGAGGTGACAGTTTGAAGCTGCAAATCCTTTACCTCAGAGTAACCAACTGAAGGTGGAATGCTGTCAGCAACCTTTCTCAAGATTCTATTGAGAAATAGAACAGTATGGTTGTATTGGGAACTTGCAACTCTGAACGAAGCGTAGCTCAAACCAGTAAAGAACAAAACAAACCCAGAACAAACGAGCGACACCATCAATAAAGGGAGGATGAATACAGAGGCAGAGGTGGCAACACTCACAAAGAGAACTGAGAATGCGGCGAATCTCAAGTTGGAATAAGTAATAACCATGTTGGGTCTGAGGATATTCTCAATGGCTGTCACAAGGGCGCTTAAGAAGGATGTTAACCGCTGTCATTTGGTAATGTGTCAAACATTTAGAAGGGTATGTGGGTTTTTTTATAATGCATCAACTACATACATGAGAATGGAATCCAAGAAGGGCAAATCACTGTTCAAAAAGCTCCAAAGGGGAGTTTCGTTTTTGGAATTGACAGTGAAGATAGGCATCAGAAGAAAGAGAAGGAAAGAAGGAGAGAAAAGGAAATCTCACAATTTTATTTTTATTTTAATAGGTTGTACAAAAAGGTTAGTTAGCGGGCTTTTTGTGTCTAAACGCGAAAATCCCCTGTCTGATTACATAAGCCAAAAACAAAAAACACAGATAAAGAATGACGTCATGACAGGAGGGCTATAAAAAGATCAGGTTTTTTTTTTGCCAGTCTATCTACAAAATTGTACATCAAGTTACCTTGTGGGTTTATTTATTGATGTTCTTGGATGATCCATTCAATACATTCAGTGACTTGTAGTAGTTCTTCAAAATTGACACTGACCACTTGCTTGTCGTTACCCAAAGTTTCGTCTTTTTTCAAAGCTGTTAGACGATAGACATAGTTGACAAAGTCAAAGGAGTCTAGTAGAATCACCACAGTCAGGGCATCGTTGATAGTTATCACAAACTTAGATACAGGAACTGTTGATATTCTTTTCAATGGGTCATCACGTAAAACAGATTTTGTCAAATTGGAGTGCTTTCTCAGTTTGAAGCTTGCTGTGGTGGTTTCTACCAGCAAATCCTTGAGGCTATAGTAAAGTTTCTCAACCTGTTGTTCATGTCTGAATTGGCCAACCAGGGGGCGTAAGATGGAAGAGTATGGATTAATTATTGGTTTCTGCTGAGACACAGGAGTGTTAGCCATTCTCAACATTTTAGGTCTTTGTTTTAACTGTAGGCTCTTCTTGAACTTGATAGTCTGCATCAGGCGCAGGTAACTTGAAAAGATGTTAGCCCGTTTATCCTCAGCTTTGCTTTGTACATGCAGTGCCTCTTCATCCAGGAGATCATCATTGTACTCAATAGCTTCAATCTCTACTGTTTCATTATCAGATACCTCAATGGCGATCTTGGTATCATTTTCAACGCAGACGTTGTACGGAATCAACATGTTGGCTTCATCAATAAGCTTCGCTAGCAACTCTTCCTCAAATATGAAGAATCGTGCTCTATCGATCTGTGATTTGATAGAGTCGTCTTTAGGGAAAGAATCTCCAAGAGTAGACTCACCAACAATACTGAAATCATCTTCACCATCCTCTTTCTTGAGTATTCTAACTCTTAGAATTTTCCTCAATCCAGTGATGGGGCTGTTTTGGCTGTTGACTGGAACAAATTCAACTTGATCATTATTTTGCAATTGCTTCAAGATAGCGTTACCTCTGACTTTGAAATTTGAGCCGGAGTCTTCGTACCCATACTTGACACCAAAGACTCTCTTCCCAGTAGTTTTTTCTCTTGTTTTATAAATAATCTCCTTGTTGTCAAAATTCTTCATAACGATATCCCAAAACACCTTTTCCTTCAGCACCTCTTCAACCAAGCGAATAGAGGAAGCCCGTAGTGCTGAGCAAGCATTCTCCAAACTCGACAGTTTCCACCCTTGACCAACGATTATATCTTCTTCAAGTCTTTCACGTTTCTCATTTTCACTAGAAGGGTTCACAATCTTGTCAGAATTCAACGTACCAGGTGGAATGAACTTCTTCAAGTGTGGAGACATTGAAATTGTACCGGCAGCAGGGCGGACGCAACTAATCAACAGACTCACCAGATCCAGCGAAAGCGTACTCTCATTCAGCGCAACAGATACATTGTTCAACACTTCAGCCTTAGTCTTGAAGAACTCTTCATTCGTAGTGGCCAATGTGGTGGCCTCGTCAAGAGTGTCAGCTGTTGGTACTGCGCTTTCTGAATCGTCTTCCTTATCAATATCCATAGCCGAAGTCTCTTCTGAAGAGCCATTTGCATTATTACGCCTGTCATTGTCTAGCTCCTTCTCAAGCCTTTCCTCGGTGAGGTTGAGAAAAGATCCTCTCTCGTGGATGATTCTGGGTATGAGTTGGTTCAAGGGCAGCTTGTTTTCATCAAATGCAAACGGGTCTGTATGTTCCTTCAACAGAGTGGAGTCCAATGCCAACATCAATTCTAAGAGCTCAGTGTTCGCATCCTTAGCTGTTACACCCGACATGGTAGTCTCCGAGATGTTATATATATAAGTGTGTGTTTGTGTATGCGGCGGTCTCTTTCCTCTTTTGAGTTGTAAAGTTGTTGTCGCTGTTGTTGTTGGTGTTTGTGGTTTGTTATATGATGTACGAATTACCCTACTTTTTACTGGAATAAAGTATTCCTAATTCCTAATTCTTAACTCCCATTTCAAAGTTAAAAGAGATTTCAAACAATCCATCAATCCTCTGATTCATTGTCATCATCATCATCATCATCATCGTAATCTTCTTCTTCTCTTCAGTGAAAAGCTGGTATTTACAACGACATCATCCTCTGGATACCATTAAAATCAAGTAAACCAAGTAGGGTCTAGACAGAACACTTTGAAGAGTCTACATTTTGAAATTAGTGTGTTACAAGGATAGTCTTGACTAGCCAATGATTTCAAGAATTACACAGACAAAGGTTGCTGTACCCCATAGTCCAATCATCACGTACCCAATATTGGCATTCACGTTCCAGTTGTTAAGAGGGACACAGATGAGCAAGAACAGCAAATTAACAAACAACGTTGCACAACTGATGATCAACGTTCTGCTCACTTCGAAGGTAACAACCTGAAGCGTTCCGGTAAGAAGAACATAGTTCACACTGATGCCTATACCCAGCAGTATATTGAGCAATGGACCTCCAAAGCAAGCTGACATAGCCATCATTGGGAAACCCATTTTTGCGATAGTGAGGTTTGAGATCATATCACCCAATGAATTACCCACTGCAAAAACGGTGAGACCCAAGATAGAGTCTGAGAGGTTGAACAGAACGGAAAAGAACTTGATCAGTGATATCAGTTCTGTGGCAATAGTGGAGATCCAGCTAACGGAGATGATGAAACCAAAGATTGCCAATGCAACAGTAGAGAAGTATGCCAACAAAGACAGGTTATTTGAGTTGTATGAGGATTTAACAAACACTGCAACTCCAACTAGACCAACGGAGACCAAGGTGGTGGTCACAATTGAGGGAACTTGAAAGATGAGGAAAGATGTAACAAGAGGGGAGGCAATGCATTGTAGAAGTAATAACGGGAAGTTCTTAACCCAGATTGACTCAAGATCCACAGTCTTCTTGTAGGTTTTGGATCCAGGAATAACCATTGTATCAACAACAGGAATTGTCAACCTCAGCACTGTGACCAGTGGGAGACAAATCAGAAGAACGAATTTGTTGAACAACGGAACTTGACGGAAGTTGAGCATTGAAGGGAAGAGAATTTCCACAATGTTCTGTCTTAGTTCAAGAAATCCTTGCATACCATTAAGCCTTGTAATTGGAGAGCCCATATGAGACCGAGGTTGCACAATCGGCGTTCCTAGATCTGTGGCATAACCTTCCTCATCCACTTCATCTCTATAAGTTGGCGAGGCAGAAAGCATGATCTCTGGAGCACTTAAAGATGTACGCGACTCATAGGCACCGAGGTCGTCACCATCCTCAATGTCCCTGAATTCAGGAGCAGTTGATAATTTGATTTTGACTTGTGCAGATGGAGACTTCATTGTGTTCAAAGAAATAGCATCTCCACCAGATGACGATAAGGCAGCAGCAGCGTTCAATTGGTTGTTGAGTTCCAATGCTGAGAACAGTGATGGTCTGATCTGGGGATTTAGGAGCTTAATAGAATTGGTGTTCCATTCATTGAAGTTTTGGAAAGACTGCTGACGAAGTTGATCGTTGATGAATTCGATCCCAGAATCCGTATAACCACCAGCGTTGCTAACTTTCAACGAGTCTAGAATTTCATCATCGTTGAGCTCTAATGATTCCCCCACACTGAATGGAGTGTAGTTTGATGAGAAGGACATGGCATCGTCTGTAGCAAAATGTGAGTTTCTGATCTTTTGATCAATCAGCTGTCTCTTTCTCTGGCGAACCGTGAGGAAGTCCCATATCACCACAAAGAGAACATAGAGGGCGTAAATCAAGATCATGACTAATGCCATCCATAGATGGATCTCACCTTTATGAAGGAAAGCCACGGTGATGGTCAAACCGATCAAAAGGAAAGATACATCTCTAACAAATGGTCTCTTAGCCACCTTGAATGGTCTGACAATGGCCATAGACCCCACAACACAGCATGTAATGAACAAGGCAGCACCGATAAGCTCACCGATTGCCAAGCTCGCAGAGTTGGCTCTGATGGATTCTAGTGTGCCAAAGAGATCAGGAGAGCCATTCCCCAAGGCTAAGAGGGTGACCCCTGTCAGTGATTCACTCATTTTGAAGATCTTGGAGATCGAGTCCAGGTTTGGACACAAGAACTCCGATGCTGTGAGTCCTAAAGTGGTAAAAAGGATCATGAGACCTATAATGAATCCAAATAGAGTGAATAATTTCAGGTTTGAGTGGCAATAGTAAAGCTTCAGATAGTTGATGAAGCCAAGGTTGTATTCTTCGCAGTGATCCCAGCTGAACTCACACTGTTGATGGCTGGGTATCAGATGAATCGCATGGCAGTCTTTGCTTTCAAAAGTTTGATTACTGAATGATTTCAGCGGTGTCTTTGGCGGTGGTGGTGGTGATGTTCCTGATGATGTGGTGTCTCCATTGTCCTGGGCCAGGTGCTGTTGCTGGAGATCTGAGGAGATGCTGGGGAATGATGATGAGAGGTTAGTGTAATTGTAAAACCCAGCCGCCGTGAGTGCAACAGAGCATGAAAACGGAAGCAGAAACCGTATTCTCATTAGCCAGAGTGTATTCAACGATACGGGAGGATGTGTGTTTTTGCCCAAATAGAAGATTGAATTCTTCTTACTTTCGATAAATCCGATAACCGGCTATTTATTTCGGAGAATAGATAATATTACATAATCAATATCATCAACAAATCTTCTATTATCTTCTATTATTAACAACAGTCGTTGGTTTACTTGGAGTAGGTCAGTCTTGGGTATGGGAACGATGGGCCAACCTCTTGGATAGAAACCTTGGCCAACCATTGGCCCTTGTCGATGGAGTCCTCAAAGGAGTCACCGTTAACCAAACCGGCTAGGAAACCAGCGGCGAAGGCATCACCGGCACCGTTGGTGTCTTCAATCTTCTCGGACTCCAATGGGTGGACAGAGAACTCCTTGACAGTGAAGGAATCATCCGAGGAGTCGTGAGTGACGGCGATAGTTGGTTCCAAACCATGGGTGATGATCACGGTTCTCTTAGTCTTAGAACCGGCCTTTGGTTCTTTGGCAATGTGCTTAGCAATGGCAGTCAAGTCAGTGGCATTGTCCAAACCATGCGACTTGGCATATGCCTCAGCTTCGGACTCGTTACCGATAACGTAGTTGGTGAACAGGATGGAGGCGTCCAAGACGTCTTTGAAGAACTCTGGGATGAATGGAGCAGACAAGTTCAGGACAAAGTCCTTGTCAGTGTCAGCAGCGTGTTGGCCTAGAAGGGCGATGGCATCTGGAGAGACGGTCAAGTGGAAACCACCAATGTAGAAGACCTTACCTTGCTCAATGAACTTCCAGTTCTCTGGCTTTTGCAAGTGGGTGTGGTGAAAGTGGTTGGCCGCAGCCAGGTCAGTCACCAAGGATCTGTCAAGGCCAGAGATCAAAGCAGCACACTTACCAGTCTCATGCTCAGTTTGGTACTGGTACAAGGTCTTCAAACCAGCATTCTTGTTTGCCTCCGTCAAGAGCTCAGAGTACTTGTCTTGACCAACAGAACCAAAGTAGACAACAGAGTCTGGGGCCAGCAAGTACTGTGCACCACGGGCAGCGTTCTGGGCAGCACCACCAGCAACGAATTTGATGGTTGGGTTCGCAGTAGCCTCACCAAAGATTGGGAGATGCTTCTCCTCAGCCAAAATGGCATCGTTCGATTTCAAATTGTACTTGGCCAAGTATTCTGGCTCGATATTGACTTGCAAGTCAAGAAGTGGATTACCGAGAGCGACTAATGGGAAGGACATGATAACAACAACAGCGTGGAGTTGAAAAGGTTGATGGAAAGCGCCAGCTAGTGTTGTTGGAAAAATCTTTTTTTATACGAATCTGCTTTTTTTTAGCATGTGACAGAAACAAATAAACAAACAAACCAAACAAAGAAAGAAACAAAGTGATCCACCACACGGACGCGACAGTCAGACCCGGGCTCTTCCAAAACCATGACTGGATCTGAGAATTACTACTTCAAACACGCACCTCAAATAGTGGGCGCTACTGCCGCGTACCATGTCCTCCACCTCTGCTCGCCCTTCATCTCAAAGCTCATCTTTAAGGAGAACTATACCAAGTTGAGTGCAAAGGGCAAGCACAACTTTGACATCCATATTGTTGCTATGGTTCAGTGCCTTATTTCGATTTCGGCTATTGTGCCATTGATAGGCGATGAAACCCTACAGGCTGACAGCATCAGAAACTACACACCATACGCTGGCTTTGTCACCTCCATCACCATTGGCTACTTTATATGGGATTTGTTTGTCTGCTTGAAGTTTTACAGCTTATTTGGCCCTGGATTCCTAATCCACGCTATTGCATCTTTGTTTGTGTTTGTGCAGTGTTTGAGACCTTTCTGTCTGGGCTGGGTGGCGTCCTTCTTAAGTTTTGAACTGACTGGACCTTTTGTTAACACTAACTGGTTCATCAACAAGCTACCAGCTGGAACAGTCCCGCCTTGGTTCCAGCTCATCAACGGCTTGGTTTTGATCTCGCTGTTTTTCTTCGTGAGAATTGTGTGGGGGTTCTACGCAATCTACTGGGTGTCCTTGGAATACCTGAAGGTGGATGACTATCCTAAATGGATGATGGTATCAATCGTTGTATTGAACCTTGCACTCGATTCTTTGAATGTCTTTTGGTTCTCCAAGATGCTGGGTATCGCCATTAAGACCTTTAAAGGAACAGACAAGAAGGACAAGGACGAATAACAATCGAGCTCTTATCCTTATCATTGTCAGGACTGGCCATTTGAAAAATTAACAATTTGCCCATCCCATTATCTATCGCCTCCTTGCAACACATACATATTTATATATATATATATATATATATATCTGGAGGGATTATGAACTTCATAAGAGAATGGTGAAACACATTGGAAATGATTAGTCAGCTAGAAGGTTACGAGCCAGTATGATGGTTATGAGCCAATGAGAAGTATTGAAAACACCCAGACATCATCAACCCCCGTCGCTGCTAATAAAAGTTAACAAACGAACTCTCCACTTTTGTGATTCGATTCACCAACAGCCAAAAAGAAAGATGTCCCTGATCGATCAATTCGCTGCGCTGTTAGACAACACAGCCATTCCGTGGAAGAGCATTGTTCTGGGGTTTACTGCTGCTCAGTACCTATTTGAGTCTGTGCTAACCCTCCGTCAATACAGAGTTCTTCATAAGGACACCTTGCCAAGGGCCCTAGTGCCACATATCGACGACAAGACTTTCAAGCAGTCTCAGCTATATTCCAGAGCCAAGGCACGCTTCTCCCTGGTTACTGGTGCTATCTCTTTTGCTCAGAACTTTGCCTTTATTCATTTTGATATCCTGCCAAAGATTTGGTCCTCTGCTGCCGTATTGTATGCGAAGGCTGCACCTTTCCTCCCTGCGTTTGCCCAATCAAGTATCATTGTCCACTCCTTGTCCTTCCTGTTGATTTTCCAATTGATAACTACTGTCTTGTCTATCCCTACTTCATACTACCAGAACTTTGTCCTGGAAGAGAAGTTTGGATTCAACAAACTCACGATCAATGTATGGATTTCCGATATGGTCAAGTCGTTATTACTTTCAATTGGTCTTGGTTTCCCAATTCTAGCAGCGTTTTTGAAGATCTTTGATCTGGTTGACGGTTCTGCCTTCATTTTCTACATCTGGCTCTTCCTCGTTTGTGTTCAAGTCATTGCCATTGCCATCTATCCAACACTGATCCAGCCTCTTTTCAACAAGCTGACTCCATTGGAGTCTGGCGAGTTGAAGCAGTCTATTGAGAAGCTTGCCAGCGACAACAAGTTCCCACTTTCTAAGCTATACGTCATTGATGGCTCCAAGCGTTCATCCCACTCCAACGCCTATTTTTACGGCCTACCGTGGTCTAAACAGATTGTCATCTACGACACATTGATCCAGACCTCTACAACCGAACAAACCACTGCTGTGTTGGCTCACGAAATCGGCCACTGGGCCTTGTCTCACACCACAAAGACATTGGTCATTGCCCAATTGCACATTTTGTCTATATTCACGATTTTCGCTGGTTTCATCCACAACAGCTCACTGTTCCAATCCTTTGGATTTGTTAAAGAACACCCAGTTTTGATTGGTTTCCTACTCTTCTCTGATATCCTGACTCCATTGGACAACTTTATGACTTTTGCCATGAATGTCTTGTCCAGAAAACACGAGTATGAGGCTGATGAGTATGCTGTCAAGCTGGGTTACTCTGAAGAGTTGAGTAAGGCATTGATTAGCTTGAACATTGAGAACTTGAGTTCTCCTGATGCTGACTGGTTGTATTCCACTTACCACTACTCCCACCCGATCCTGGCTGAAAGATTGGATGCAATTGAATTCAAGAACAAGCAATTGAATGAAAAGGAAAAGTAATGAAAAGATTCCCTATCCTACTCAGCATTCATTTGATTGCGTTTACATTGTGTGCGTGACTTTTTTCTTCCCTTCTTTGGGGAGTATGCAATCGTCTGTGACTTTTGGTAGTAGTGGATGTGTATATGTTTTTGCTCTATAATGTCCCTAACGAATTCTGCAGTCTATGAATAGTGGCACAACCATTGGAATACTTGAAGAACAAATATTCTTTGTGAATTCAGCTAATATATACAGTTCTATCTATTATCTAATGTTACAAACCTTGAGTCCAACTACCATACTTGTAAGTCTTCGAAGTAGTCGACTCTACCCTTGGCAGAACCCAGGTTCAATCTAACAGAATCTCTGACATCATCAACAAAAGAGTTGTGAGCTGTTGTGAGGATACCAACTGTACCATTTGACTCTTTAAGATCAGCACTGACCAACTCATTCACATTGGCTCTGCCATATCTAACCTTAACAAAATCAAGCTCTTTCAACAGCATAGTGTTGTCTGAATTTGTGGCATTCTTCTCATCACTATCAGAGCAGCTGGTAGTGTTGCTGTTCATTGAGTCTGGTCTCGTGACGTAAATGACAACCTTGACAGTTGTATCCTTAAGTTTCAGAAGTTCCTCTCTGAACCAGGCAAGTGAGTGGAGTGTTCTTATTGTCCAATATAACTTAATGTGCTGCTGAGTTTTGAGCTCAACCAGTTCCAGAGCATGTGAGAATGGAGAGGAGATACCAGTACCACCAGCATACAACAAAACAGTGTCGTATCTCTTCATATGAACTGGATTCCCATATGGACCTTCAACTGAGACTTTGATTGTCCCAGTTTTACCTGGTAGAGAGTCCAGGTATTTATAAGTTGAGGAGGTGATACCACCCTTGATCTTGGTGTAGAAGACGATTTCAGTCGAATGATTCTCGACAATAGTGAATGGATGAGACTGGAAGAATGTGGTGCTAGAACGCAAAAAGTGAATATAACCAAAAGCACCAGGGAAGGACTTCCAATATGAGCGTTTAGGAACAACAACTTTCAGGATCTCATCAGAGACAACGGTCACTTGAGCATCTTGAATACCAAATGCAAAAAGTCTCGAGAGCCTTAGCAGTCGGTCAAAACCCCAAATAGCAGTGATGGAATAGAAAAACATTTGATATTCAAGCTCCTTGCAGTGTAACCAGGAAGTAGCAACAAATGTAGCTGCCAGTGCAAGGTGGCATAGGAGGAACGTTTCGTAGCTTGCTTTTCTCATTCTGTAACAGGCAAATAGGAGCATCAGGCCCATGATGATACCTGCGGCAATGCCGTATTGGTACCATGGTTTGTGCAATCTGGAATGAAGCTTTCCCAAACCGACTGATTGGACATGCATACAACCTGCGTGAACAAGCATCAAAATAAAGTTAATTCTGGAAATCCACTTGTGATAGGTGTAGAAAGTAGCTTGTTTCCAACCAGTCAGCCAAATTAGGAAGTTGTTTCTCCCAACAAACAGGAAAGTCAACTGCAAAGAGTAAATTAACAAGATACCCGTTCTATCACCAGGATATCTTGACATCTGAGCACTTCTGTTCTTCCAGATGGTGTTGTTGTCAACGTAGTGATATCCAGCACCAGAAAAGATACATACCATGACAAAGTAGAGAAATAGCACAATTGACTCGAGCCTAGTTGGGACAAAACCGCCAAAGACTTTAAGAAAGTTAACTGGATGTGAATGTCTCTTATTTGACAGAAGAGATGGCAAGGTTAAGTATCTTCTGACCAGGTTGGTCAAATTTGATTTGAGGTGCTTCTGTACAAACCCAACTCTTGTCAAAAAGTTATAAATGGTAGCGGAAAGGAATATAAATGCCCAGTATCCCAATAAACCAGCACCCATGAACATAGAGTCAGAGATGTTTCTCCACCTGGTCTTGTATGAGTTGAAGTAATTGGTATAAGCCTTCTTTCCGTACGTCACAGGGAGGTAACCAATGGCAGTCTTGTTAAAATCATCAACCTTGGTGGGATTGATAATGTAATTGGTAGCATTGTCAAGTGAAGACTGTAGTTTAACGTCAGTAAGTGTGACATTGGCTTCATGGCAGTACTCAATGAACCACTTGTCACCACTCTTTCGATCTTTACCCAACTTGTCTTGCAGACAGTACATCAGCGAACCCATCGCGGCTTGGTTCTTGCAGTTACATGCGTATGAACTCTTAGTATCCTTAGCACAGAATTGTGCTGTGTTGTACACAGCGCCTTTACAGGCCATCAATGTGAGTTCAGCATCAGAGTAATAATGGTATGAGTCTCCTGCAAGGACACAAGAGGAATTCAGTAAAGCAATGGTCAAGATAGTAGAAAGTCTCATCCTTCTTCAAAAAAATTTGTTCCCTATGATCTGGCAACACTCAAAGAACAAACAAACCAACCGGTACATCTTCAAAATTAAGGAAATCTGCACGCCTTTTTGTACTTCAATGAGAAATCCACAGGGTGGAGGGCAATGGATGATTGATCTGTGTTCATCGCGCACCGATGCCGGAAGAAGAAAAAAACTTACTGAAGCCGCACTTATGATTGGCTGCTTGTATATGCACGAAGAAGAGGAAAATAAGCATATTCTCTGCTGAATTCTCCTGATTTTCGCGATAAAAGAGATAAAACACCAATCAGAACTCCCGGGAAGAGTTAGGGATATACATTTCCACACCCTAAAACTCCTATGATCTGTTTATAGAGCAGGTAGACCACCTCTATCCCGTAAACTCTTGTGCTTAAACCTCCTACAGCTGGTGGAAACACCATTGCTTTGTATCCAAAGCTGTGAAAGGAAAGGCTCCGAGCTAATTGATTAAAAATATAGTAATGCTTCACAGTTGGCTTGACTCGTTCCTTTCGATTTATTGAGTCAAACTGGTCTAGACACCTCCTTTCAAATCAGTTTTTTTTTTAAAAAGCTTTACTTGGTCTATTTTCGATATATAGTTCGCTGAAACTACAGTTATATAGCTAGTATACTTTATCATTATGATAACAATACTACGGTTGGATGCCGTCTTGAACCAACACTGTGTGTAACACTTCACTATATAATAATTTTGCTTTTTGCTTTGGATATAATAATTAGAGTTTTATGCATCTTTCTGCACCACTCAAGACCAATTTAAGCTTTTTTTGATTTTCCGTTCGATCTTGGCGACGGGGTTTCAGGACGTTAGCGGTTTTACGGTTTAACCAGCGTGCGTGGGAAACTTCGTGAGGCGAAAGACGCCTGAGTTATTTATAAAAAGCTTTCCAGACACCACCACCAAGTTGTTCACAGTTCATGTTACAATTGATGGTTGGGGCCCACCTGGATGGTAATGACCAGAGACAGCTTTAAAACTACAGAAATGGTGATCTGCCTATTTCTGCAGATCTCTAAGCCCGCGCGCGAGTTTTGTGAGCTTTTGCCTTTAACGGATATCATCAGCGGTTGTTGCCCACCCGTCAGGCTTTTGGATCTAAATCCGATATTGAGATCCCTCACCTGAATTTCGGGTACAGGTCGTCTTAGTCCCATCTATGATACCCACCCATACTATATTCAACGGTGCACCATTTCCCAACTGTAGATACTACTCTTGGAAGAGATGTGAATGCACGAAAACCCTCCTTGTTTCTTGAATATAGGTAGGGCAAGTTATCTGATAAATCAGGTGCCTCGTGGTGCGTTGGAGGTTGGGCCATTTTTATTTTAATATGTAATCATTCAATGTCTGCAAAAACCGAACCTTTACAAATTATCCATTAGTGAGGGCTTGGGGCCAGGGTGTTAGACCACAGGGTAGCTCTTACGCTTCTCAAAAGATACAGTATACACCACACTACCTTTGTCCAACACTGACTACAACGGCTACAAAGGAGTTTGAACACGAAATTTGTCAGTGAAAAATAAGCTTGTGTCTCCAATCATAGGTTAACGAGATCGATTATGTAAGTTATCTACTGCTATCTTGTTCCACTCTTATAAAGAAGGCGCGCATGAGAGACAATGGTGTTTTTAAGCTGTTACTACTGTACAGCCGTATCAGGATATGTACAACAATTTAAATATATACAAACACAAGACTCATGTTAAGATCTTCTAGCATTGTTCATCTCTTCTCTGATGACCTCGTTTCTTGCATTTAGGCTTCTCTCTTCAAACTTTAGTCTTTCACCAGTCAACTGTTCCTCCACCTCAATCAAACCAGGTTTGGTATTAATCTTACCAAACAAAGCGTCTTGTAGGATAGGAGTGTAAGAACGTGATTCATCATTTGGCTTGTAAAAATGGTTAGGTCTCTGGTCCTTGAATGCTACCTCAATAGCCTTCTCCAAACCAGCCTCATCTACAACAAACTTCTCAGCTTGATAGTAAAGTTCCAGCAAATTAATGGCACGGTTTGTCTCCCCTGAAAGTTTGTTTTTTAGCCTGTTGGCTGTTCTTTTTGCATATAGTATGTCCTTTTCCTCCTCGGTTCTCTGTCTCATTAGTGGGCCATCCAGTAGGTTACTTATGGTTGGAAGCGTCAATTTTGTGGCTTCTGAGATTTCATGCACTAGCTCACTCTTTCTCTTCTCCTCAGCAACTCTTCTCTTCTCCTCCCTAATGGCTTCAGCTTCCAGCTTGATTTCCTCAGCTTTCAATGATTCAATGTAGTATTGACGGCGCAGGGCAGCCTTGGAAACTTTCGCCTTCTGAATTTCAGTGAGCTTCTTCAAATCAGGAATCTCCTTTGGCTCCTTCACAGTGTCATAGATCAAGGCCTCAACAGACTTCACCTCTGGGAGTGGTTGCTCACGACTGGTGCCTCTTGGATGTGGAACACCTTCAGCATAACCCGCATTAGGATTGGCTGGTCTCACAAATGGCTTCAGGGGCTTCTTCAAAATATTACGTGTCACTGGAAGTGTACCAGACTTGTACCCGAACTTAGCTGCTCCCTTACCCATTATGAATCAGTGATTTGAGTGCTACTCTTAGTCCTCTCCTTTGATATTCTTTTCCTTATGTTGGGTTGGTTTTTTCGTCTTCCACCAAACCAAAGAAAAAAAAACCACAACTTTAACAACCGGGTAACTACAATTTGACTGAAGAAAGATCAAATCAGGAAAGTTTCGCGCTATATGTGTCCCTTACCAATAATGCTTTTCTTTTATGAGTATAAAGGCGTAGTAAATCCAGACCCAACATATACACTCATGAAGATTGAACTCTCAACCTCAAAGGAGATCTTGAAATATATTGGGCCTCTGACTGAAAGACGTCAAAGATTGCACCAAATTCATAATCTCCAGTTTCGAGGGCAACGCAACCAATTTGAAACTCATAGATTTGTCCAACCAAGATTTCGTTGGGCACCAACTGTTGAAGAACTCCATTATAGATAAGTCTTTTTTCAATGGAACCATGAGTTAAAGAAACAGGAACACATCTCAATACACCCTTGATAGTAGTTGTAGAATTATTAGTCACTTTGACAATCACAGAAAAGAAAGATTCTGTTGGTACGCAACTGAAATGTCCTGCTTTCAATTGTGGTGTACTATCCACGAAAACCTCCACAACCACGTCATCAAGCGAGAGAAGGTTGAGCATCTTTTGTGAAATTCTCATGCCTCTAAACTCAATCTCACCAGTTTCATCCTCGACTTTCCAGGTGCCTTTGATGTTGTTAAGAATCTCCTGCCTGTACCAAAACACCTTCCTCAAGAATGCATCTTCACCCTTAGTTGTCATGGGAACCTTGTACTGTTTATTCAACAAACTAGGAATCTTGGAGAGCTCCTTATCTCTGCTCAATCGGAATCGCTTCATAGGAAGAGCAAACCTTTTTGTCTCTAGTGGTATAATGGTGATGGACACCTTGTAATCAAAGAGCTCAATTTCAGCATTGATTGATTTGTTGGAAATGTTCCTCAGGTCAATAATGAACAAAACAATGTCATTGGAACTGATCGGTATCCATTTCTTCAATTCTGGATATGAGCCCTCTGAACTGTTCAGGGAAATTATGTCACAACTTGCTAACTCTATGCAGTTAGTCACAGACAAGGGTATCTGAATAGTGAGCCTTCTAGAATAGAATTCTGAGGATTTCTCGCACACATTGCCGTAGTCAATGATGAAGTTAACCTTGCTCAGCCCACGTTTCCCCAATATTTCAATCTCCAAGTCAACTTCCTCAAATGCCCCAATCTCCGTGATCTCTTTAGAGAGAGATACAGAGTTCTTTAGCATGAAGTACTCGATTTCATTAATCTCATTCATTTTCAATGATTTTTCTTCCAATGCGAGCTTTAATGGACCTTCTGAAGAGTCCTCATTGGAAAACTTTAAAAAATTGATTGGGATACTGGTGCTATTCTGTAACTTTAGTGTAAGCGAAGTCTTTCCTCCCTCCAGCAACATGATAGTATCTATAGGAGAAATAAGTTGCAATGATGGTTGACTGTGAACAACTTGAACTTTCAAGGAGTCTAGCTCAGACCTTTCAGAAGCCATATGTTTCGAGAGGTTTTCCTTGAAATCAGAAAGCACCACTCTCTGGGTTTCATTCTGATCGTCCTTCAATTTCCTTTGGATTTCGGGTTTCAAGGAGCGAATGATCTTAAAGTCATGAGGAGAGCACTCCAAAATTTTCAAATTGATGGAGCTAATATCAATGATTCCTGTTTCTATTGGTCTGACAGGGACTTGGATGTTTTGAAGTCGTTTCCCTAAGACACTGAAGTTCTTCTTCGGAACTTCAAAGCCTGAGATCTTGATATCGTTAATATCCAACGTGAAGGCAAAGGGGTTTTGAATTGTTATCACAAGTTCTGCTATTTCACCTTGAACAAGAAGTGGGATTTCCGTTTCTTTGGGTTTGGCGGAGTATGGGTTATAGATGAATGGGTCACTGCACTGTTTTCCATCATCATCACAGCTGGAAACACTCTCCTTTTTCAATTGGCTGGATATGTTAAGTAGCTTCACACCCCTAACAATAAACGGATCAAAGAAAAGTGCCTCTACACTTGGGTTGCTCTTCAAAAGGTTCCTCAAATCACTGAGGATAGTCAGCTGCTCATTATCAGTCAAGGAATTGAGGTATTTTGTCAAAAGCAACGACTTGAGGAGCACTGATCCTTCCCATTCACCAACCTTGTCACAAAGGGATGAACATAGCTGGATGATAGATTTATGCATTTTGATCCATTGAGGTTTAGGGTGTGGAGTTCCGTTAACTCCATAAATATCCAACAATGAGTTGAACAGTGTGTTCAAATCATTTAACGAGGAGTTGGCTTGTGAAATTTCTGGAATGAGTCGCAGGATCAAAGATCTGATAATAAATGCACGTTTTCGTTGGTATGACAAGTCTTGATAGATGGTGGATAATGCCGAATAAATCTTCACCTGAGAGAAGAGACCAAGTGACTGGAATTCAATTTGGAAAAGCTTGTTTGATAGTTTCAAGATGTTGCCTCGTTGGAATATCTGCGATTGGTTTGATGTAGCTGATCTGGCTTCAATCTTCTTACCGTTGATGATATTGTCAAACAGCTGGTTTCCCATCACGCCTTCTGTTAGACACAACAGAGTCATAAACTTTAGAAATCTCAGTAATGTGTCACAATAGACCTCGTTGGGGACATAATCATCTGCCTCATTTCGTGATCTTTCAAAGTACTCGATTACCTTGGTCATAATCTGATATATTAAATCTTGAGTTGGTGAATTCATAAGGGCCTCCACATTTCCGCCTATGAACGATGATACTGATGAACGTGGTGAGGCTATTGGTGTTTGATTATTCACAGGAGTGTTTGAATCAATTGTGAGTTTCTGCTGCTGTTGCTGCTGTCTCAGTATCTTAGTGAGTGTCGGGTTCAACTCAAAAGATGAGTCAACATAGGAATGCATCAGAATCGTGACAGCAATACCCTCCAGGGCTGAACCAAGCCATAGATAATCATAACAGCCCTTTAATAACACGATAGATTCATGGAACTGGGCAAGTGCATCGTGGTAATTGCCCGCCAACAGGAACAAGTTGCCTAAAATTTTCAATTGACGGCCCTTCACTCTCGATTCATTTGTATTAGACAGGGATAGCTTTGCCAATGATGGATCGCTTAGATTTATGCCATTACTGATTCGCTTCTTTTGCTTTGAGATGAAGCCCTGTGGGTGAGAGCCACTGACTGACCCAGGAGATCGCAGAGTAAGGTATTGGAAGGAGTGATGGTACTCAGTCAACTCTTGAAGAAAGAGTCTGGAAACCTCACACATGATGGTTCCCATATTGATCTCAGGGTAATTGAACACATCATCATGTGTCTTATTACTGTCCTTTGAGCAGTCAAATGCAATAGCTGTATGTACAAGAACTGACTTGTAAGTCTTTCTCAACTCCTCCATCTGGGCTGCTGTAACCTCACTAGCCGCCAGCCCAATGACAATAAAATGCTTTCGATACGGTTCAAAATCTTGAAGTAACAGAGCCGCTGTGTCTAAATGGGCTGTCTGGAAGTCATAAATGATTCTTCCCTGTGGAAATGCCTGTGGATTGAACACTCTTGACTTGGTGCCCGTGATATCTACCAATCTGACTTCGTTGGAAGCTCGGAGAAGCTCTGAACATCGCTGGAATTCACACTGTGAGATATCACCAAATGGAACGAGAAGAACACGGACTTTGGCCGACGCGGCGAACGAATGGCTGTCCATGTTCGCTGGTATGTCTGTCTAAAGAGGTTTTATATTTAGGTAAATATATAACGTGGATATAAAAAAAAAACCACTATTTCGCCGCCACTCCTAACAACAACAAGAACAACAACAAGAACTACAACACCAGTAACAGTAGCAATGGCCGGCCTCAGCTTCGACAACTTTCAAAGAAACCAATACCTTGCGACGAAGGGACATGCTATGCCGACTGCAACCTCCACCGGTACAACCATTGTTGGTGTCAAGTTCCAGGGTGGCGTTGTCATTGCAGCAGATACAAGAGCTACTGCTGGTGACATTGTGGCGGACAAAAACTGTGAGAAGCTTCATAGACTGGCACCAAAGATCTGGTGTGCCGGTGCTGGTACTGCTGCAGACACAGAGATGGTCACGCAATTGATTGCTTCTAACCTTGAGCTGCACTCATTAAGCACTGGAAGGGAACCAAGGGTTGTGACTTCTTTGACCCACTTGAAGCAACACTTGTTCAAGTACCAGGGTCACGTTGGTGCTTATTTAATTGTTGCTGGTGTAGATCCAACTGGTGCGCACTTGTTCTCTGTCCAGGCACACGGCTCCACTGATGTCGGTTTCTACCTATCTCTAGGATCGGGTTCCCTCGCAGCCATGGCGATCCTTGAAAAGGACTGGCACAAGGACATCAAGAAGGAAGAGGCCATTAAGCTTGCAGCTGATGCGATTGAAGCTGGTATTTGGAACGATTTGGGCTCTGGTTCTAACGTTGATATCTGTGTTATGGAGGTTGGTAAAGATGCCGAGTTGCACAGAAATTACATTACTCCAAACATTAGAGCACCAAAGGAAAGATCATACAAGTTCGCAAGGGGTACCACATCTATTCTCAAGGAGTCAATCACAAATAGGGTCGAAGTCGTAGAAGAGCTTGTGTATGGTGGCCATGATGCCATGGAGATTGACGTTGTCTAGGTTCACTCAAACTTAATGTACACTACTTTAATGACCCTACTTCTTCCCTATATGAGAGTTGATTTCTTTTCTTAGTAAATATATATCATTTACTTTTTGGAGGCATCGTCGGCCTTGACCAACTCTTTGAGGGCAATGTTAGTCCCCTCCACAATCGCAATGTGTTCAATTCTATGCACTTTCTCCTCGTACTCCTCCAAAGTCTCACCCTTCACCATATCGATCTCCTTCACAAGCAAGGGCTCACCAGCATCAACTTGTTGAATAACCTTGTGAATCATGACACCACCCTTGTCAATCTCACCGTCTTGGCCAGATTTCCATGCTCTGTCAATGGCGTGGGTACCATCAAATGCACCTGGCAAAGCTGGATGCAGATTAATGATATGAACACCTTCGTCTTCCAAGGGAGAAAGGAAGTCAGGAGATAGAATCAACATCCAACCAGCACACACTATCAAATCCGGCTTTACGTGGTCCTTTGGCAACTCATCTGAATCTTCACCCTCGACTGAGCCATAGACAATCAAGTTGGCAAGGTCTCTGTTGAACTTTCTTCTCAACTGTGGGCGATCTGACTTTGGTTTATCAGCATAATAAGTCTTTAGCTGATGTATCTTGGTGTCAATGTCAGCCTTCGACGCTCTCTCCAAACCATAAGCAGTGGCTGATGAGGAAATGACCTGGATGATCTCTGCATCGATAGCCTTAGCAGAAACAGCGTCGATTAGAGCCTGAAGATTGGAACCATTACCTGAAATGAGGACTGTGATCTTTGGTTTAGTCATATTGGAGACGAAAGTGGTTCAGTATCCCCTTCTGTTGTTGAAATGAAGAGAAAAAGATCTTTTGGTGTCATTCATTCACACACACAAATTTTTGGATTAATTTAAAAAAAAACAACCGGCGATACTTTTTCTTCGCTTTGACCCCGGTGGTGATGGGAACATAGAGTAGGAAGAAGAAGAACGACACTCCACAAAAGCAAACTGTCAAACTCAGGGGCAGGGTAGGGATTGATTATCTACAATGAGTGTAAAATATCAACAATCTATTAGTCGATATACTCTATAAAACCATCACACTATCATAATTTAAATAAGACATAATAAATCCCACTCTAATCTTGTTCCAAGTTCTTGATGACTTGCTCGGTGAAGTGCTCGGTGGAAGCACTACCCTTCAAATCACCAGTTCTGTTCTCTGGACCAGATGCAATGGTCTTTAGAACAGCAGCTTGTATCTTGTTACCGTACTCTTCCAAACCCATGTGTTGCAACATCATCACGGAAGACAACAACAAAGCAGTTGGGTTAGCCTTACTTTGACCGGCAATGTCTGGAGCAGAACCGTGGACAGCCTCAAAGATGGACACCTTGTCACCCATGTTACCAGATGGCGTTAGACCCAAACCACCAATCAAACCAGAGGCCAAATCGGACATAATGTCACCGTACAAGTTTGGCATAACCATGACAACGTCAGAATACTTTGCTGGATCTTCAACCATTTTCAAAGAGGTGTTGTCAATCAATTCAAAGTCAACGGCCACATCTGGGAATTGCTTAGCAATGTCCTTGGCAGTCTGGACGAACAAACCATCAGAAAGCTTCATGATGGTGGCCTTGTGGACAACCAAAATCTTCTTCTTGTTAATGGCTCTGGCGTATTCGAAAGCGTACTTGATAACCTTCTCAGAAGCCTCTCTGGTGATCAACTTGATGGATTGGACAACACCTGGAACGACTGTGTGTTCGATACCAGAGTACTCACCCTCAGTGTTTTCTCTGATCAAAACGGTGTCGACGTTTTCGTAAGGAGTAGCGTAACCAACAATGGATTTGGCTGGTCTGACGTTGGCAAACAAAGAGAAGGTCTTTCTCAAGGTCAAGTTCAATGATCTGTGACCTTTACCCACTGGGGTGGCAAGGGGACCTTTCAAGGCCACCAAGTTCTTGTTGATCGAGTCAATAGCAGCTTGTGGAATAGCAGTGTTGTTATTCACCAAAATTGGGGTGACATCACAGAACTCCCATTCGATTGGGACATTAGCAGCTTTGTAAATGTCCTTAACGGCTTGTGAGATTTCAATACCAATACCATCACCCTCGATAAAGGAAACAACGTAGTTACCGTTGGCATTCTTTTGACCGTTGAACTTAGCAACATTGGTGGAGTACAATCTAGCCTTGGAAAAGGAGGATTTGAACATTCTAGTGGATAGCATTGTGGATATGGAGCTGATTGTGTCTGACTTTGTGTTTTTAGGTGATAGAAAACACGATTAATGATTCCTAATTGAGGATTATTATTTTTTTTTTAGGGGGCACAAGGAGGCGGCCCTCTCATGATGGAAAAGTAAAAACCCTCAGAAACTATCGGCACCGAGGTTTGGGTCGGAACAATTTTTTTTTGTGTTCGGCACGACTCGCAAAAGCCCACGTGACTTTCTTATTTCAAAAAAATTAATAAAAGGCAAAAGACTGATCAGGGCTCCATAACACCGCGAAACATGCAGAATTTCTACACATTCTTATATTTTATTATATATGAATTTTCTCAAAACCCTCAGCGCTTAATCACTCCCCAAACTCCCTTTTTGATCACAAAAAAGGCGCTGACACAATGCAATCTCAGTTCTTCAAAGATGTCCATTCAGGGCTCAGCAATAAGTTTGCATCCAGAAGCATCTCTCTTCAAATGAACAACAATCCTAGGGAAACGACAAAGGATGACTTCAGCGACTCTAATGCCGATTCAGCCTCTCCAATGTCAACCAATGTAGCGCATAACTCCTCAGTTACCACTGCAGGATCCTTCTCCAAGTTTTTTGGTGCAGAAGGTGATCACTGCGCTAGGGGTTCCGGCGGATCGTTGAAGGAGTTTGTGTTGAATGATTCTTCACTTGATGAGATTCTTCCTAGACCAAGAACAGACAGCCGCCAGAAGAAGAAGAAATACTCTGGTTCTTCTTCTGATGGGAATGACAACGATGATGAGATACAGATAACTGAGGTCCGCGAAGTGTCGCATCCACAGGTCAGCGGTTTCTCAGAACAAGAACAACTCCGCCCTCGTTTCGGAGGACTGGGAAGACTTGGCGATGAAGAACCTGAAAACACATTAGATGTCTCGATGGACTACACTGATACCGGCGACCAATCAGCTGGTGATCTTATGATGGAAGCTCTTTTCAAGTCTCAGAAGTATACCACCATATTGAAGAAGAACCTTGAGACGGCCAATGCCAAGGTGACCCGTCAAGACCTGGAGATATCCAAAGGTCAGAAAAAGGTTCACGAACTGAAGGGTTTGCTTCAGAAATTTAAGGACAACTTGGCTTTGTTGGATCAGAAATCCACTGAGATGAAGGTGTCCAGATCATCAGACAATGAAGCCATTACCTCTCTCAAAGAGGAGTATAAGTCTATCTCTGAAGTCTTGAGCACTTATAAGCAGGAAGTTGGCTCGTTGAGAAAACAAATTGATCAGTTGAAGAAAATCAAAGTTTCAACCACTTATGAAATTGAGAAGAGTATGGCTTTATACCCGGTGTCTTTTTTTTGAGTTATATTCCACTCCCTATTTTTTTGGTTCCCACCAATTCTGGAGCTGGTTACTAACGACGACAACCAGGAAATAAAGATATTTCAATGCTACAGAAACGCTTGGATGAGAAGTCAGGTTTGCTATCTGAACAGAAGATCAAGACATTGGATTTGGAAAAATTGCTAGAAGTAAGCCGTAAACAATATGATGAGAGCGTCACCAAGATCATGAGTTCATCCACTGACTTTCAAAACTCTTTAGCACTAAAGATAGACACATCATACCAGGAGCTATTAAACACAATTCACAAAACATTCAGGGATGACACTTCAAGCCTAATGATGAAAACGGAAACGAACATTGACACCAAAATTGAGGGACTGGGAAACGCGTATGGAGCAAACAATACCTATCATAACTTTCCATTGTGAGATTATCACCAATTCTAACATGCTACAGACTCGCTCAAACTCTAAAACTGTCGTGTTCATCTTTATCAAAGCAATTGCTTGAATCAACTAAAGCTGTATCTGAGGATATGTCTTCTCTTCATCAGAAAGACAATGACCTCAACAGCAGTATATTCGAAGAGATCAGAGAGACTCAAAGGTCAACTATCTCTGGCTTGAATAATCTAACTAATGCTGTGAAGAAGATGGACATGTCTATTTCGGATAAGAGCTTTTTGACAGAGAATTTCAGAACAGTGATTGGGTCTGTAGAGGATAGAATTGATGAGCTTGGTAAGGTTATCAAGGATAAAACTGATCTCACTATGACGATTGAGGAGTTGAGGAACACTAACCAGGAGATGGAACTGGCTGCTATTGCCGACAAGAGCAAGATAGAGGAGGCGGAGACAACCATTCTCCTTAACCAAGCGACTATCGTTGATTACGAAACCAGAATCAAAGCACTGGGGGTTCAATGCGAATCAGCTGTCTCTGAGATGGAACAATTGAAGAATATTATCACGAGTGCAGAAACCAAATTGAAGGAATCGGAAAGCGAAGTTGCTCTATGTAAGTTAAAGTGGCAAGATGAATTGAAGGCTCAACTAGACTCCTACCATGTTCTCTGTAAAGAGCGGGATGAATTACAGTATCAACTTGGCAAACAGCAGAATGAAATGGAGAAGTTAATCAAGATCCAGCTGTCTCAGATTGACACTTTGAGAAAGCAGAACTCAAGTCTTCAGTCTGAAGTTGAGAAGATTACAGACAATCGGCAAGAGCTGGTGAACGAAATTAAGAAGGAGAATGCAGAGTTGAAGAAAGTGATTGAGGCTCTGAAGACTCAAGCAGAGTCAGCCAAGGGTGTTTCCAACCCAGTTTCTAGGCACGCTGTTAAAAGATCTACCACTAACTCCACTGTTGGAAGACGTGGTGTGCAGTCAGCTAAGAAGACTGAAGTTCAAGATCCTAACATTAGGGATTTGTTCAGCGACTCAATGATCGACATTCCTCTAGAATTCAAACCTACCAGCATCACTAAGACGACGACTGCTGCTGCTGCTGTTGGTGCTATCACTAAAACGAAACCCAAAACCACGACTAAGAAGCCAACACCCACCCAACCTCACCCACCTGCTAAGAGAAAGAAACTGTTTGATAATCATATCGATACATTTGATGACTTTGAACTGGATGAGTCATTTCAGTTGCCAACAATGTCCAAAAGATACACCAAGAAGAAGAAGAATTGAAAAGAGCCTCTCGCTCTCAAGAGACAGACACTGCCTATCCAACCTAGTATTCATAACTTCGTATATATGAGTATATATGTTCCCTTTTCTGTTGGTGTATGGTATTTACTTTATTCTTCCTTGTTGATCTCCTCCACGATCTTCCCGGCATCCAAATAGTGCATAAACTTCACTGGAGCATCGTCTGATTTTCTATCCAGGTGCAAGACAGGGACATCAAAGCAATAGGCGTCCCACCATTCCTTGTTCATTGGGTCTGTAATGTCCACGTATTGGAAAGAGATCTGTTGCTTCAAGTTCTCATTTGCACGGACCTCATCACACACTACCTTGGCCTTGTCACATAGACTGCACCCGGTTTTGGCAAAAAGTGTGAGCATAATTCTCTTAGATGAGAACAGCTGCTGCGATGAATGACTGAATAGTCGGTGATGTTGGTTGGAGGTCAATGGTGCCCTGGCGCATTGAGCTGGTAGTCTGATTGTTGATCTGAGCATCTCTTGTGGTTCAGAGAGGTGATCGAAAAGCTGTTTTTAATCTCTTTTTTTTTCTCCTTGTGATGACTGGCCGGTACTTATATATACGAATAACGCTGTGTATTTTGTTTACTATTTCCACGACCCTGGTCTGGCCATGTCTTTGGGAGTAGACAGATTTGTCAAACTATGTGACTGGGCAGAGATGACTCGGGGCACTTCCTCGTCTCTCCACAGATATTTAAGATTCCCATTTTTGGCTAATGCAGTTCTATAAACTTCTTTACAGCAATCTTTAATATGACAGTCTCTGTTGTCTCCCCATAGACCGTATCTGATCAAATACTTCAAAGCAAAATTATCCTTCTTGAATAGGTGTTCTTGACAGCATTCTGAATGTGTTTCCACCAACGACTGGAGGAGATCATAGAATAGCTGCCTAGTAGTGTTGTGCACTGATACTTCGTTCGCCTGTGATAAAAGTTTCACCACTTCTAGCACATCGACGCACTTGGTATCTCTGATCAATCTCTTCGCTAAGAAAGTTGTCTTAGTCTTGATCAAGTTTGAGGTATCGGTATCAACAGTCAAGATAGAGAAACCCAACTGCAAATTAACCAAGTACCTTAGAATAGCATATCCTGGTTGGACGTCAGGGTGAAAATTACCCTTCCAGGCCATAAATTGAGCCACCACAGCTTTTGGTGGACCTCTTGAAGATCTCCAATGACTGAAACAATACTGTAGCACCATTTGAATCAAAGATCTCGCAAAATACGAGTTTGAATCATTAACAAGTTCAAATATTAATCCAGTGTCGACCAACTCGTCCATGAACATGTTGAACTGTTTCAAAAAGATGACAGGGTTCCTGCCTTCAATGCAGTTACCAGCAATCACAAGTAGTCGGAATATCTGTATCAACCTTGTACTTTTATCAATATGTTCATCGTTAATGGTCTTTCTAACCTCAGCCACAGTTTTCTCTGCTGTCCTTCCAGATGTAAAGTCAATAGATGTGAACTGGCAAGAAAAGTTCAACACGTCTTTTGTTCGCAGCTGGGTACTATCCTCTACCACCACTAATGTGAGTGGGACACCGTCGTATTCAGCTGGTCTCATCGCCAACAACTGTTTCATACCGTAAACACTTGATAACCTCCCAGAAACCAGAGGTACAAGAAATCCACCTGGGGACTCAGTTTCGTGGTCATTATCTGAATCACCATCACCACCAGATACACCAACAATATCCAAAGAAGTGTAGACCGGTTCATCATCAATAATGTCTCCTATATCATCAACTGAGCCTCTGAGAGGAACTGCCTTTGTCAAAGCGGGGTAAGCTGGATTATTCTGTAGGGTATTGAAGATAGCTTTGTTGTTGTTATTGTTGTTGTTGGCAGCCTCGTCACCTTCATCAATGGTAATTGCTGAATTGCTGGACCAGCTGGTTCCACTTGAGTAGAGATTCTTTTTGGTTCCCAACGAATAGAGATACTCGCGCAAACTGAAACACATAAAAGTGAAGACAGTGTAAACGATCAACATGGCACCAAAAATGTAAAGTGTCTCAAGCAACGGATCAAATCTGGAATGTGTTGGCGGTGGTGATTTGTAACCAGTTGTATCCTCAAAATACCCGAAATGGTAGGCATCAGAGTTCACTCCAGGAATACTTCGTTTGGTCAAATCTAGAAGCGGCTCCATTATTAAAAGGACTCCTCCACTCCACTAAAATGGTAACAATCTTAGCTTTAAAGAGTACTCTACACAGCTTAATCCAGGAGCTTTTTGTGAATATCTTTCACAAAACTCTTCCAAAAACCAGTGAGGTCTTTTGTTTTGTGGGTTTTTGTGGTGGTGTTGGTCAAATTGTGGTTTCATAGAAATCTTAATTGCCCATATCAGTGATCTCATGAGGATGATTTGATTGTCTCCAGTGGAATAGGAAAAGTTGAGAGTTTGGTGGATGTAAGTATCATGGGTCTTGAGGCTTAGAATTGCTTCTTTGGGCTGCTCATCAGTCAAGTCCTTATCGTGGCTGCGCTGGATTTATGTATATATAAAACATTACCCGGTTAGGAGCAGGAGCACAACAACAACAACAATTTGAACAACAATTTGAACAACAATTTGAGCGAACAGCAGGCTTGTCAGAATTTTGTTGGTCGGGTAGGAATATATGACATACATGTTTTGTTATGAAGCTCAGTAGACCTGGGTAGTTGTACTCATCGTCAAGATTGTGAGTCTGAGTCTATCTACAATATGGTTGGCAATATCTGTTTCTTGCAGAAGGAATATTCCCGTTTACATTTTGGTATTTCCTTGTGGTTTTTCTTTGATACCACCAACTGGTGCCTATATGGCACAAATCATCTTGATAATGACGACACTAACACAGTATATTTCTGATTCTCTCTGTGTATATTCTTCTTAGTGATATATTATAATTTGAAATATTTGTTACTCATAGCAGTCCGCGATAGTTTAGTGGCTAGAATCACCGCTTGTCGATCTAATCAACAATACGTGGTAGACCGGGGTTCAATTCCCCGTCGCGGAGTTCTTTTTCCTTTTTTCAAATATTTTTTTTTCTTTTGGTCTGTGTGAAGGAAAACAACCATTTCCCAACTTGGTTTGTTTACAATTTTGGCATCTTTCTAAATCACAGACGGTAAAGCCAGGTTCGTGTGGAGAACCTCCTAAAAACAGTACAGAGGTGCTTTTTTGCAAGGAGTATTTGAACCCATACCATCTTCTTAAAAGACTAGGACCAAAAGCGAAAGACAAGAGACAATTAGATCTACAGACGACACTGGCGGGCTCCCTCAAAGATGCATCGCTACTCAGAAGCTCCGAACACACCCAGTCCCTTCCCCAGAATCAGTCCTTCTAGTGAACTCAGAGTTGGTTCAGTGGTTGTACTTCCTCAACTTGGACGTGCTGAACTCAAATTCGTAGGTTCTGTTGAAGGTAAGAATGGTAAGTTTGCAGGAATGGAGTTGCTTGGTGAGGCAGCTTCTCAAGGGAAGAACAGTGGTGATGTGAAAGGGATACACTATTTTCAAACCAAGGAGGAAGGTGCTGGTCTTTTTATGGGCTACGACAAGTTCATTTCATCCATTGAGTATATGGAGTCGCCTGTCAACAAGTCAATATCCACGCTCAGTCCCAAAGGTGTCAAATTCAACCAGACTCCTGGTAGAGTGTCAATTGCTGGAGTTACAGCTCCACCTGCGCTACTGTCTTCATCAGTGTATCCGTGGAGAAGATCGTCTACAACAAACTCAAGTCCACAACAGCCGTCATTCTCGTTGGAACAGGAGCTTCAGAAGCTGAAATCATCCAAAACTGTCGTGGAATCTGAAAGAAATGAACTAATAGCACAGAATCAACTTTTAAAGGAAGAGATCATATCATTGAAGACTGATAATATAAAAAATGAAGAAAAATTGCACAAACTGGAACTCGAGTATGAGGAGAGTAAGTTGAATCTTGATAAGGCTAACGAAAAGTTGGCATTGTTGGATATAATGTTGTTGAAACAGAAGAAGAGCTATGATGAACAGAGAGATGAACTTTTGGGTGTTATTGATCAAGTTGAAGAGAGGGTTAATGAGAATGAGAAAATCTACTTGACTGAATTGAAGAGCCTACAAGGACAGATTCTTGAAAAGCAACAACTTCTTGAAAAGTTCCACAACGCTGCCGATGATACAAGCACTGATATTTATTTGAAACTAGAGGAGGAACTTGCTGTTCTGAGGAAGGAGAATGGTAGTCAGTCAAATACCATAAGAAAGCTCCACGTCCAGATTTATGAGAATGAAGAAAGAGTCGCACTAATTCACCAGGAAAACGTTTCCCTAAAAGAATACCGTGACACTCATGTTCTTGAGAATACTGGGAAGAAAAGTCTGCAGGAACAGATTGAACAGAACCAACTCCAACTGAAGAAGAAGGATGCCGATATACTTCAACTTCAAACTGACCTATCATCACTGAAAGAAAAGGAGTCTGAGGCTCATTCTACAGCAGAAGAGTTAAATCAGAAGAAGATTAAGGATCTTGAACTCGGCGCCAATGAATATGAACATATGATAATAAGATTAAACAAAGAGGTGGTTGCTTTGGAAAAGAAGCTTTCAACACCTGACGATGCTCTTTTGGAACTTGAGTACAAGCTGGACAACAAAGACAAGATCATCGAAGAATTGAAACAAGAGCTTCTTCTAGTGTCTCAACCACCTAACGGAAAAGTCGCTGATGACTCGAACGAGGGTGGAGAGTTGAAGTTCAAAAATAACAATGACGACGCTATGGCAAGGAAAGAAGTTGAACTGGGGGCTTTGAGGGAGGAATTGGCGGTTTACAAGACTCGACAGTTGACATCAGACGCACATCTCAGTGATTTGAAAAATCAACTAGAAGAATACAAGGCTGCTCAAGAGGAATTGGATCGTTCAAGAGAAAAATTGAAACAACTGGACGAGGAACTTGAAAAGTTAAGCGCTGGTGATTATAGAGTGAAGCAGATTGAATTATCCAAGGTGCAAATAATGGTTTCTGAAAAGGATCTGGAACTTCAGAAGTTACAGAATGAGCTATCAATTGCCAAATCATTTTCTTCTCAACAGAAAGAGGTGGAGTTTTTAGTGGAAGATCTCAGAAATGACAAGACAAGGCTTGAAGATGAGCTCTTGTTGGTTAGAACAGAGCTATTGGTGCTGCAAAGTGAGGCTAATAATAGCGACACAGGGGTGGCGGTATTGAAAGAGAAGGATCTTGAAATTGAATCCCTCAAGGAAGAATTGCGAGCCCTGAAGGAAGTCATGGCGATGACCCAAAGACCCCAATCAGGATCTACAAACAGTGAACTACACATTCAAATTGAACTGCTGAAAGGTGAGTTGAAAGCAAGACCATCGCCATCCCAACTTCATGAACTCAGATCGGAGATAGAACTCGTTCAAGAACTTAGAAAAGCTGAAGCCAAATCTAAAGACAAGGAAATCAGCGCTTTACAGGAGAAAATAAAGACACTACTAAGCACAGCTGGAGGGGGGCTGTCTCTAAGTCCAACGAAACAACTGTCTCCAGCATTGTCCAACAACAAAACAGACAATCAAAGCAGTCTCGGAAATTCCATGATAACGAAGGTATCTTCTACAAGTTCGCTCAATCTACGCAGACCTTCTGTCATTTCACAAGTTGTTGATGGTGAACTACAGGTTTACGTCCCGGAGATAACAGACCCGGCCAGTGGTCGAGAGTTGTGGTGTGGCTTGTGTGAAAGAGACGGACACGACAGTGTTGACTGTCCTTTTGAAAACGATATCTTTTGAAAAATAATAACTAATAGCAAGCAACAGGACAATTATTCATTGCACATTAAAGATTATAGATTACAGAGAAAAAATTGGTCATTATACCAATTTAATCTGCTTATGTAATTTTTTTGATTTTTTTTTTTGATTTTTTTTTGTTGTTTTTCTTTTTTTTTCTTTCTTTTTCCCCCGGCGTGAGTCAAAATCACAGAAGGAAAAAGAAAAATCTCTGATCAACCAGTTTTACCATTGCATCAGAATATCAACAACATCTACAAGGAAGAATGCCATTCCCAGTTCTGCCATTATTCAAGGCTGGATCTGATGCGTCTGAGCGTCTAAGCGAACTCGCCATTGTCGGCCGTGCCTTTTTCCAGCTGCAAAACGAATCTGAGACTGATGTTATCAAGTCACTATCTCCACTTTTGAAGAACAGTGAAGTGATTGTCGAGTTCGTTTCATCGTCTTCTTCTGCTGACATTGCCACTGTTATCGATTTGCTGAACAATGGTGTTTCCAAGATAGTCATTGCGTCAGACTTGTTTGAAGAGTACGTTGCGACAAGTGGCATTCCTGCTAACAGAGTCGCCTTGAAGGTGGCCAACGTTTCAGAGATTGGAAACTTTGAAGGTGTTAACAGCTTCTTCATCAAGTCTGATGCTTCCTTAGATGAGCTCAAGATTGCTGCCAACAAGGGTTCCCGCGAGATCTTTGTCGATCTGGAATGCTCTCAACAACCCGCCCTTGCAAGTACCCTGATTGCATCAGGTTTGGTTCCCGTTCTTCCAGCCGTGGAGCTAACCACTGAGAAGAAGAAGGACGGTGTTGAAGGGAAGAACTCTGTTGCTGATCTACTTATCAGCTCCTTGACAACTGATAGACCAGACGGGCTGTATGCTACCTTGGTTACTGATATCTATAACCACTCTTTGGGACTGGTGTACTCCTCGAAGGAATCCATCTCGGAGGCTATCAGAACCAAGACTGGTGTTTACCAATCCAGAAAGCATGGACTATGGTACAAAGGTGCCACTTCTGGTGCCACTCAGGAGCTTATCAAGCTAGACAAGGACTGTGATTCTGACTGTTTAAAGTTTGTTGTTAAACAGACTGGTGTTGGTTTCTGTCACTTGGAACAAGACAGTTGCTTCGGTAACATTGATGGCCTGTGCAGACTTGAGAAAACTCTAGTTGACAGATTAGAGAATGCTCCAGAGGGTTCCTACACCAAGAGACTCTTTACAGATGAAAAGCTGCTGAACGCAAAGATCAAGGAAGAAGCTGAAGAGTTGACCGAAGCTGCTACCAAGGATGAAATCTCTTGGGAAGCAGCTGATTTATTCTACTTTGCCCTGACCAGATGTGTGAAGAACGGTGTCAAGCTCGAGGATATTGAAAGAAACTTGGACTTGAAAGGTTTGAAGATCACCAGAAGACAAGGTGATGCTAAGCCAAAGTTCCTCCAGGAGGAGACCAAACCAAAAACAACTCCAGTCTCTGCACCAGTGGCTGAGCCTTGTGTAAATGAAAAGATCCTGATGGGTGTTGTCGACACCACGACAGCCTCTCCAGAAGAGATTGCCAAGGTACTAACGAGACCGGTTCAAAAGACTGCTGACATTATGAAACTTGTCAACCCAATCATTGATTCTGTTCGCACTAAAGGCGATGCTGCTCTGTTGGAGCTAACTGCTAAGTTTGATGGTGTTAAATTGGACTCTCCTGTCCTCAAGGCACCATTTGACCCAAAGCTCTATGAAATCAGCCAGGAGTTGAAGGATGCCATTGACTTGTCAATTGAGAACGTGCAAAAGTTCCACAAGGCCCAGTTGCAAACAGGCACCTTGAAAGTTGAGACCCAGCCAGGTGTTGTGTGTTCTCGTTTCGCCAGACCTATTGATAGCGTTGGTCTATACGTGCCTGGTGGTACTGCTGTCTTGCCATCTACAGCTATCATGCTCGGTGTTCCAGCTCAGGTTGCTGGTTGTAAGGAGATTGTGATCGCCTCTCCTCCAAGAAAGGATGGTTCATTGTCTCCAGAGGTTGTCTACGTTGCCAACAAGGTTGGTGCCAGCACTATTGTTCTAGCTGGTGGTGCCCAGGCTGTAGCTTCAATGGCTTATGGTACCGAGAGTGTACCAAAGGTTGATAAGATTTTGGGTCCAGGTAACCAGTTTGTCACTGCTGCTAAGATGCACATCCAGAATGACACTACTGCTTTATGCTCCATTGATATGCCAGCAGGTCCATCAGAGGTTCTGGTAGTTGCTGACAGCAAGGCTGATCCAGACTTCGTCGCCTCTGATTTGTTATCTCAAGCTGAGCATGGTGTTGACTCTCAAGTGATTTTGATTGGTGTCGACCTATCTAAGGAGGAGTTGAAAGCCATTGAGGATGCCATCCACGACCAGGCTTTGGAGCTCCCAAGAGTTGACATTGTCCGCAAATGTATCAAGAACTCCAGCACTCTTCTTGTGAAGACCATGAAGGAAGCATTTGATTTGTCCAACCAATACGCTCCGGAGCACTTGATTTTGCAGATTGAGAATGCCGGTTCCTACGTTGACTTGGTTGACCATGCTGGTTCTGTATTCATTGGCGCATACTCTCCTGAATCATTGGGTGATTACTCCTCCGGTACTAACCACACTCTACCAACATATGGTTACGCTAGAATGTACAGTGGTGTCAACACTGCCACTTTCCAGAAGTTCTTAACCTCGCAAGATGTTACTCCAGAAGGCTTGGAGAACATTGGTAGAGCAGTCATGAGCATTGCTAAAGTGGAAGGTCTGGATGCTCACAGAAACGCCGTGAGGATCAGAATGTCAAAGTTGGGACTGTTGCCAGAGGGGTTTGAATAAAAGAAAAGAACATCACAGTTATTTATATACATATACATACACACACTGGTGGGGGAGCCAGAAGTTAGTAATAGAGATTGTTAATCTACAGAAATAATTGAGTATATGTGATTTAGCGTATAATGTATGCATATATTTATAACTTAAGCAACTTGTTCAAGTCACCTGTGGAGCTCAGGGCTTGAAGGTCAGAGTTACCACCAATGTGCTTACCACCAATGAAGATGTTTGGGACAGTGCTTTGACCAGTGATCTCTCTCAATGCGTCTTGAATCTGCTGACCATCTGGCAACTCGTCTAACTGCAAAACCAACGGCTTCACGCCGAGGCTGGCAAACGTACCAATGGTGGCTTTGCAGTAAGGGCAGTACGACTTGGACGCGACAAAGATCTGGTTGGCCTTGATCAAGCCTTGTACTTTAGTAATTACTTCTCTGGATACCATTGGACGAGGTTTAGTGGACTGTACAAATCTGAACAGGACAAAAAGAAGAAAAAGACCTACTAATAAGTACATTGTGGAGGATTATGATCACCGCGGTGAGATGCCAAAACTTTTTCTCACTCATTTCTAATCAGAGCCCGCTGGCCGAGTGTGGATATCCGAGGGTAAACATCACGTGTGGGGAAAGGTCCAGATTACGTCAAAACAAACCAATCAAATAAACAATAAGCAAAGAAACGAGCAGCACCAGCACTTTAGAAAGGCTTTTTGTTGATCGCAAAATGGGTGTATTCACTGACCATCCTCACACTGCGATCACCATTCAGATCGATGCTATTATAGAGCGTGACCTTGAGCCAGAGGTTGAGTTGCCTGAGCTGCTTGAGGTTATCAGACTCCAGTACTCTGGAGCCATTGAAGCTGCTAGAGCCGTCAGAAAGAAGCTGAAGTATGGTACTTTAAGCGAGCAGTTGAAATCTCTAGATCTTCTTAATGTGTTGGTTTGTAATGGCGGTCGTGACTTGATGGAGCTGTACAATGACAGGAAGCTGTTGGAGAGATTGCGGGAGAGTGCTACAGACACCTCGATTGACATCCGAGTAAGAAAGAAAATCATCTTATTGGCGATTGCATGGAATGAACAGTATGCTGACAGTAAATGGCATGGTGGAATTGTGAAGCTGAAATCTCAATTGCCTAAAGTGAGCAGAAAGAAATCCGAATCTAGAAGGCATTTCATGAATGACGAGGCTGACGACGATGATGATTATGATGACGATGATGGTGATGATTATGTGGCGCATAGACGTGAAAGAAACACGTCTTCAAGGCCTGCCAGAAGCGAGGCTGAGGCTAATAGAAAGTACAAGATCCCAACCATCAACTTGAAGAAAGAGGGCCCAAAGATCAAAATGTTGATTGCTGACGCCTCGTCAGCAAGCACAGACTTGATGAATGCATTGAAAGGACTGGATCGTGGTCATGGTGAGCTGGCAACTGATAACAGAAGAGCCACAGTCCTTTTTGATAAGGCACGTTCGATTAGAAGAAAGATATTGAGGTACTTACAACTCACCTCCTCTGAAGAGTTCCTTGGGTCGTTGATTCATGCCAATGAGGAACTGGTTGCCGCATTACAAAAATACACTGAAATGTCAGCAGAACATGATTCTGATGACTATAGTGATCTGTCCGAGGCTAGCGACCTTGAAAGTGTCACTGATTCCCTTGCCAGTTCAATGATCAGTGAATACGACCGCACTTACCGAGCCCCACCGTCTGTTCCAACTGGAAGAGCTCCATTGAGTGCAAGAAGACCGGAGAAGACAATCACCAGAGACGATGATCCATTTGGCGATTCCAACAAAGTCGACGAAGATTCCGACTGGAAATGAAATGCACACACAGAAAGATTTTTTATTACCTTATCAATATATATATACTCTACCGAAAACTCCGTTAAACGCCGCGTAAAATACTCCGGTTCGCTCATCATCGGATAAATTTCTGTTGCAATCGTGGTGCTTCTTTACAAAAAAAGCAAATTATGTTCAGCAAACACCACTTCATCTCCTTCTCCTCGTTCCGGTCTGTATATTCCAGAACAATGGCATCCTACACCAAGTCCACGCTGACTCTAAACCACACCTGCCTTCGTGTCAAAGACCCAAAGGTCTCCGTTGAATACTACGAGAAGAACTTTGGAATGAAGCTCATCTCTCGCAAGCAATTGCCAGAACTGAAGTTTGACCTGTACTTCCTTGCTTACAACGAAGGCACCAATGGATCTCCCTTCGCCAAGGCTGGTGTCCTTGAGCTGACTCACAACTATGGTACTGAGAACGACAAGGACTACAAGGTGAACAATGGTAACGTTGAACCATACCGTGGTTTTGGTCACATTTGCATCTCTGTTGATAACATTGAGAAGGCCAGTGAGGTTTTGTTGGCCAACAATGTCAACTTTCAGAAGAAACTGACTGATGGAAGACAAAAGGATATTGCGTTTGCCCTGGACCCTGATGGATACTGGGTTGAATTGATTGAGCACGGTGTGGGCAAGACTGAGAACTCCACCGATGTTAGTACCTACAAGTTCAACCACACCATGATCAGAATCAAAGATCATGAAAAGTCGTTGAAGTTCTACAGAGAAGTTCTTGGTATGAAGTTGCTGTCTTCCAGAGTGTACGAGGAGGCCAAGTTCAACCTGTACTTCCTTGGCTACGTTCATGATGATGAGTCCTTTGTTGAGAACTCCCAAACCAAGCCACAACAGGCTCCGTTAGAGGGTGTTTTAGAGTTGACCTACAACTATGGCACTGAATTAGACGCAGACTTTAAGTACCACAATGGTAACGACCAGCCACAGGGCTACGGCCACATTGGTATCTCTGTTGATGAGCCCGGTCCATTCTGTGCTGAATTGGAGGAGAAGTTTGGTGATGAGTTAAACTGGGGTTTGAAGTACAACCAAGGTAAGTTGAAGAACATTGCTTTCTTGAAAGACCCAGATAACTATGCCGTCGAGATTTTACCAGCCCAATACTCCCCAAAGCTATAACAACTTGGCCCCAGTGTTCTTTCACACCAAGCCTTTGTTTATTTGAAACACACATCTCCGTCTCTCACTGAGTGCCAATGTATACACAATACAGCAGTTCTCTAGCTCTCTCACTCTCTCGGCTCTTCAACAGAGTGAATCCACCGGCCATCATAGCGAAAGTGGCACCCGCATCGCTGCGGGATTCCCTAATTAGGAAATATCATAACCTGTAGTTCTATCTAAAGGTCATATATGACCAGGTCGACCCCTTTTATCTTTTATGTGTCATTTTATATAAAGCCTCGGGGAAAGAAGCTGGCTGATTAGTTAGCTATGAGAGTGCAAATCTGTTCACGACACACCAATGTCTCTGAATCGCCAACAACTTGCCGATTGGCATTTTAGAAGACTGGATAGCTCTCAAGAGTGGCGTCCTTCCCATGACCCAGCGGCCTCCACCACGGAAATCTTTGTTGACCTCATTGCTCGTGGTGAAATCCCAGACCCCTACAAAGGCACGGCTGAGACTTGTGTCCAATGGGTTGGTGAGTCTGACTGGGAATACTGCTCGAGGTTCCCGGTTGAGTCGATGCGGAAACAACAGCAGCTTGTCTTTGGTGGACTGGACACATTTGCAGAAGTGTTCTTGAACGGAGTATCTATTCTCAAGACGGAGAACATGTTCAGAGAGTACGTGGTTGATCTTGAACCTTCACAGCTGAAGACTGGGCTCAATGAGTTGCGCGTTGTCTTCACTAGTCCGTATAAGGTTGAACAGTCATTTGAACCGAAATCCCTGATTAGCACCCTTGACAACTCCAGAATGTTTGTCAGAAAGGCACAGTACCACTATGGGTGGGACTGGGGCCCTATACTTACGTCGTGTGGTATTTTCAAACCAGTGGAGTTGAGAAGCTATGATGGTGCATATTTGAAAGATGTATTCGTCGATTACAATGTGACTAACACTGAGACAGGCACTGTTGAATTCTCCATCAAGACTACAATGAGCGACGATTTCTCACCAGACCTTGTTATCAAGCATACACTTGCTGACGACAATAATGGCAAGAAGGAGATTTGGTCGACCCAACAGTCCTTTTCTGGCTCGGAGTCTGTTACTGATAAGGTCTCTATAGATCTCGAGCTGTGGTACCCGCACACACACGGTACACCAAAGCTGTACACAGTAACAAGCACCGCTTTCACTGGCTCCAGTCACACTATCACCAGCATATGGACTCGTAGGATTGGATTCAGAAACTCTGAAGTCGTACAGGAGGACTTTGCATCTGGTGAAGACGGATCCTCCTTCTTCTTCAAGATCAACAACATTCCCATCTATGTCAATGGCACCAACTGGATCCCAGCCCATAACTATATCACCACGCTGACCCGTTCAGATTACGCGAAGTGGGTATCCCGGGCAGCAGCAGCCAACCAAAACATGTTGAGAGTGTGGGGTGGTGGAATCTACGAGTCAGACATCTTCTATGAAACCACTGACAAATTAGGTGTGCTAGTCTGGCAGGACTTCATGTTTGCGTGTGGACAATACCCCGGCGACGAGAGTTTCAGAGCCAACTTGCAAGTCGAGGTTGATCAGCAACTGGTCCGATTGAGACAGTACAGTTCACTGGTAATCTGGGCCGGCAACAATGAGGATTATGTCCTCTATGAGGAAGAAGGGTTAAAGGACAAGGATTTCTATGCTCGTGTGATATATGAAGAGCAATTGTTGCAGTCTGTTTGCAAGTTTCATCCCAATGCCTCCTACATCAAGGGTTCTCCCTTCAGTCCAGGAGGTGGTGGTGCCACCAGTTGCAGTGACTCAACAGTCGGCGATGTCCACGAATGGAATGTCTGGCACGGACATGAACGGGACTATCAAGACTGGCCTTCACTCGCAGGCAGGTTTATCTCAGAGTTTGGTATGCTTGCGCTGCCCAACATCAAGACGTACAAGGACATCACCACCGACGAAGAGGAGCTCTTCCCACAATCAAAGACTGTAGAAATGCACTGCAAAGCCCTGGGCTTTGAGAAGAAGCTAACGTACTATATCTGGAAGAATCTCCGTGTGCGTGATGTCTCTTTACAGGACTGGATCTTTTACTCCCAACTGGTGCAGGCTGAATCCAACCATTTTGCTCTCAAAGGGTTCAGAAGAAGATGGGGAACAGAGGGGAACAGACTCACTGGTGGACAACTCGTTTGGCAGCTCAACGACTGCTACCCTGTGGCATCTTGGGCTGTCATGGATCACTATCTCAGACCAAAGTTGGGTTACTACCGTCTCAAGAGAGATTCTGCACCGGTAGTTGTTGGTACCCAGCGAACGCATGTTGCTGAACGCTATGACAATGAGCGTGGCTATGATGGCTACAGAATTGCAAACAAGACATATTCTCTCGATGCGTGGATTTCGAACGCCTCTTTGCAAACCATCGATGGTTATGTTGAAGTCACCTTGTACGACGTTTCCAAGTCCTCTATTCTGTTCAAAAAAGTCTTTGATAATGTGACTAGTGCTGCTAACTCCTCTGTTGAAGTCTTCAAGGACTTGCCATTGTCACGAGCTGGTGAAGCTAAAAACATTGTCGCTCTTGTTGAGTTCAAAGAAAGAGCTTATGGCATCGGTGATGAGGTGGTTGCCTCTGGAGTAGACTGGCCTCAGCCACTCAAGTATACCAAGTTCAGCAAGGATAGTTCAGTCCAGTACGAAACCCGCGAAGGTTCAATCAAACTCTGGTCTGACTTTGTTATCAAGGCTGCGGAGATACAGCTTGAAGATGTTGATGCCGTCTTCCTACATGACAATGGAGTTGATTTGTTCCCTGGAACGGCTGTGGAGATCGTTGCTGAAGGTATGAAGGCTGGTGAATCTGTCGAGATCAGATTCTACCTCTGAAGTAGAGGCATGTACTATAAAGACATATTTCTCATATTACATCATTCATCATCTATATCCCTATATATACATCGCACAGCAATATACTAGCCCAAGACGGTCTTGAAGGCTTGCTCAAAGTCGGCAATAAGGTCATCAATGAACTCGGTACCAACACTCACACGGATCAAGTCTTCAGTGACTCCAGAAGCCAACTTGGCCTCATCAGACAACTGCTGGTGAGTGGTGTAGTATGGAGCAATAACCAAGGTCTTGGAGTCACCAACGTTGGCCAAGTTGGAGGCGATTTTCAACGAATCAACAACTCTTGGGCCAGAGGCCTTGAATGGATCCTCAGCCTTCTCAGCCAGTGGTCTGACACCAAACGACAACACGGCACCAGAACCATTCTTCAGGTACTTCTTAGCATTCTCGTGGTATGGATGGGAGGCCAAGCCAGGGTATGACACCCATGAAACGTATGGGGAGGCCTCCAAGTACTGTGCCAGCTTCAAGGTGTTCTCAGCTTGTCTCTCCACTCTTAGAGAAAGAGTTTCTAGGCCCTGCAACAATAGGAATGAACCAAATGGGTTTAGAGCTGGACCAAAGTCTCTTAGGATCTCAATTCTGGCATGGCCAATGAAGGCCAAGTTACCTAGAGCTTCATTCAAGATCAAACCATGGTAACCCTCAGCTGGCTGGGAGAATTGCGGGAATCTATCTGGGTACTGGGCCCATGGGAAACGACCAGAGTCAACAACGACACCGGCAATGGTGGTGCCGTGTCCACCAATCCACTTGGTGGCAGAGTGGACGACAATGTCCGCACCGTGGTCTAGTGGCTTAATGAAGAAACCACCTGCACCAAAAGTGTTGTCAACCACCAATGGGACACCGTGGCTGTGGGCAATTGCTGCAATGGCTTCAAAGTCTGGGATATTGTACTTTGGGTTACCAATGGACTCAATGTAGACAGCCTTGGTCTTTTCATCAAACAAGGACTCAAAGTCCTCTGGCTTGTCACCATTCACGAATCTGGTCTCGATCCCCATTCTCTTGAATGAAACCTTGAACTGGTTGTAAGTACCACCGTACAAGAAAGAGGTGGAGATGATGTTGTCACCGGCATGGGCCAGAGATGCAATGGCTGTGAACTGGGCGGCCTGGCCAGAAGCAACGGCAAGAGCGGCAGCACCGTTCTCCAGGGCAGCAATTCTCTTCTCAAAGACATCTGTCGTTGGGTTCATCAAACGGGAGTAGATGTAGCCTGGCTCTTTCAAGCCAAACAAGTTTGCACCATGCTCAGAGTCGTTGAAGACGTACGAACTGGTTGCAAAAATTGGTGGGGCACGGGCGTTGATTGGAGCTATAAGATCCTGACCGGCGTGTAATTGCAAGGTGTCGAAGTGAGATGGCATTTTGGCAATGTGTAGAGTTGTCACAGAAAAAGGCAAGTTGGTGAAGAGAGGGAAAAGGTGTTTTTTTGACCATTCTTGTTTTGTTGATTTGTTGTTGGTAGTAAAAGGAGTGAAAAAAAAAAAATTGGATTTGACACAATCGCACGTGACTTTCGGCTATCCTCCCAAAAAAATCACTTGGTAGGGTAATGCCTGTTTAGAAGAAGTGAGGAAGAAGCTGAAAAACTTTTTATGCCAATAGAGTACTAATTGTGTCCAGATATCTTTGTTAGTGTATTTACACCATCACTCCCCCGTGTCATCAACCTCATTAGTACCTACCGTACAGCAATTCAACACCAAGTAGAGAGAGAGAGAGGGAGAGACCATAGTTCATATAAACTCAATAGCTCGCTTTCGCGAAACTTTCCCAATATAGATGCGGTATTTTCCTGAACTATCAACAACAAACCTCTTTTAGGCCATTTGGCCATTTCTATCAAGTGGGGTATCTCCCAGGCGCGTCATTGTTTACCTTTCGCTAATACTGGGTTAGTCAAATGCCGATGTGTCAAAAATTTACTGTGAAGAGTCCAGTCCAGATCTTTCAATAAGATTGTGTACCAGAACGGTCCTAGAGTGTGTAGGTGATGGTTTAGTTGTAGTTGCACCAAGAACACATTACATTGTCCCGCCAACCGGCAGGAGGTGTGTGATCTAACGCCCGGAGTCCTGTTTGCCTTTTTTTTCACACACACACATTGAAGCTGGATATTAAGGTATCTAAACTCCAGAGACAAGACAGTCACCCCTCCTACAGTGGGACTCGTTAAATTGCACATTGCCTCCCCCAGTGTAAGGAACAGAACCAATATGATATACTTGGGGGACCACGGCACTCATAGTTTCGTTCGTTCGTTCGTTCTTGAAGCTTCTGCATGTGTGTTATCCCATTTGTTGATTCGTTTTCTTCCTTTTTTTGGGTTCAAACACAGCTGGGTGAAGAACTGACCTGGTATGGTGAAATAATTGACCTCCCGGGAGGAAGCAAAAGCTCAGGAGTATGCGCAACGGTTTTCGGCTGCCGGAATTTAGAACATGTCGATGATCTCAAAAAAAAAAAATAACCGTTGGGACATAGGTAGATACCGCGGCAGAAGCGGCAGCAGAGGCAGCGGCGACGGTGCTTGCGGTTTCTAAGTGATTGGAAGTCCTGAATTAGCGAGGGGAATATGTCTCATGGAAACCAGTTCTGTTCAAAGAATTCGTTATTAAGGGCCACAGCCAATATCAAACCCTTTTTTCCCTCACTTTCCCAGGCACCTTTGAGTAGTGAGCTGTCCTTGACGGCCGTCGCTGTTGGTGACAATAGAGATAGAAGGAAGTTCTATACCTCAATGATTTTGTCCACGGAGATTAACAAAGTTTTTTTTTCTTCCCACATCTGCATATACACATACGTGCGTACGTACGTGCGTGCGTACGTTGGGACAATCTTCATAGACCCTCAGCTCGGATTTTGGAAACACCGAGAATCGGACATCATAAAGAAAATGACAAGATCATAAGGAGAGATGGACACCACCAGCCGGTGACAGATGGAGCATATACACACACACACTCACACGACCAAAGGTGGTATACTCTTTCAAAAAAAATAAGGCATTGAAGTTGTGTGTATTTTTTGTGGCACCTTCTAAAAGCGGTAGGACAATAAACAAGAAATGGAAGCATTACGTAGGTACCAATATCTTTACTTAACGTTAATGTATTATTGCAAGTATCACCAACACATGGTTTTGTCTCAAGGGATCTCATCGCTAATGCTACTTTCAACGTGTAGAAATGATCTTGTAGATTGTGGAGTCAACTCTTTGCTTTGATCTGCACGACCCCTCCACTGGAGGAGCCTTAGTGCCAGCTACATATATAGACACACGCAAACAAACAACATCGCATCACTACGTCCATTTTGGTGGGTTGATGGGGATTCAGTGACCCCCACCATATAAGTTTTACAATTGCTATCTCCTCAGTAGAAGTGGTTCCCCCACTCCTCTCAAGATATGGAAGAAGCACACAGTGCTGGCTTTGATTGTAGAAGCAATGATCCATTCTCAATGCCGAAAGGGTAAACTACAGAGACATACAAAAACACCCAGAAGCGTTGTTAGAGCACAGAGAAATCGTCTAAGCTTCCGTTCTCCATCTCTCTCTCTCTCTCTCTCTTTCTCTGTCTTGTTTACTCGCTCGCTCGCTCACCCGCCTGCCTCTTTGATGTGTCAGAGTTTGGGTGTAAATTTTACAAAAAGGAGGAGATTATGTGGCCCAACCACTGATGGAAAAGATAAACAGGTTGCTTTTATTCTGAAAGCAGAGAAACAACAACAGCTACGAGCCAAACAGAAAAAGAGAACAGGTGATGTAGACCACGAGTAAAACAATGAACTGAACTGTCTCGACCAGCACAAATCTGCCTCCTCCTCTCCCTGTCTCTCTCTCATCAAAGCTTTGTGAGGCGTAACGTGTCCCAAAATCCGGCCGGTGAACAGAGGGCGCGCTGGAAAAAAAAGAAACGTTTGAACTGCTTTTTGGGACAAAAATAACACATTCTGGACAAAAAGCAGCGCGCTTGCCCGTGACGAAGTGGCGGAAGCATTACGCAAGCTGGGTGTTGTTTGCAAATATTTCAACATCAAAAATTCACCTTGTTTTCTCTTTATTTAAACCCAACAGGGACATCGATACATATATATACCACTGTCTTTCGACCATTTGCTGCGTCGTGCGAGTGTGTGAAAGTTTGAAAGTGTGTTTGAAAGTGTGTTTTTTTGATTTGTCCACAGAGTTACCTCATCGAATCGAGACAAAAACCAAGTGCATACATACAGAGAAGGAGAACGAGAGAAGTTTTGCCACTGAAGATTAAAACCAAATAGGTGGAACAAAAAGAAGCCATATTTCCCTCGTCAGTGCAAACAGGACCTTAAGAAGAAGAGAAAAATCCCTCTCTCTCTAAACCCAGCTCAGCTCAAAAGGCCAAAAGAAAAAGATATGTCGTGGGACTACAACTTCAAGAGCTGCTCCAGCAGCAGCAGCTATTCACAGCCACAGCCAGTACTTCCCTTGACCAAACCTCAACTGATGCAAGCCTTTGATAGTCACCAAATACTGTCTTCAGGAGCCTTTTACCCTTCGCCAGCATCATCATCAGCATCATCGTCACAAACAACAAGAGCAGTAGCAGCAACAGCGGCGGCGGCTTTTTCTGACAACCAGTCTCTGAATTTATGGGGGGAACCTACAAAGAAAAACAACACCCTAGAAGAACACCTCTTTCTTCAAAGCCAACTACAACAACCAGACTGGATAACAACAACAGCCCCATCTGAGTCCGCCTCCACTGAGCCGTCTAGTCTGTTTGATATGCGCACCAACTACACGGCAGCAACCACGCCCGTCAGCTCAAACACGCCCTCGGTAAAGCAACTCCAGCACCACCCACAGGTGGCGGTGGCGGCTCCTGCAAGTAGTGTGGGATCTTCATCATCTGCTTTTGCACCCCTCGCGCCACCACTTATTCACAACAATAACAACAACATCCATTATAACTATAACAACAACAACAACAACAACAACAACAACAGCCACCACCACCTGATGAACAGCGACATCAATCTGCAATCTGGCACACTGGCGACCAACATCAGCTCACTCAACTCAATGAATGCTGCAGCCCAGATGGCGGCTAACACCAAGTCTTTGCTACAAAACTACCAGCAGCAACAACATCACCTTGAAACGCTCCAACAACAACAACAACAACAACAACAACAACAACAACAACAACAACAACAGCAGCAGCAGCAGCAGCAATGGACACAGAACCCACACTTCTTGCAACAGCAGGCACACGTTGTGTCACAGCAACTTCAAGAATTGCAACACCAACTCCAGCAACACCAACAACAGATTGAGTCAGCGAACCAGATCCTTATGGCGAAAAACCAGGAACCGCTAACGCTCGAGAATCTCAACAAACTGCTGGAGAGCCCTTCCACATCTCTGCTATCCCCAGCTGTCACCCACATCCAGCAACAACAGCCGCCCCAACAGCAACAGCAACCTGTCACTTCGCAGCACAGAACATCGGTGTCCAACTCGTCTGACGAGAAAGTAAACACTGAACTCTACAAGACTGAGCTATGCTCTACATTCCAAAGAACCTCCTCGTGTCCATACGGCAACAAGTGTCAGTTTGCACACGGCAAGCATGAGTTGAAACACGTTGATCGTGGAACCAAGTGGCGTTCAAAGCCATGTGCAAACTGGGCGAAGAATGGGACGTGTCGTTACGGAAGCAGATGTTGTTTCAGACACGGTTAAATAAAAAGAGAAGAAGAAGAGGAGGAGGATAAACATCACTATCATCATCATCATCATCATCATCATCAGAATGGGAGTTGGGTTTTTGTTTTATAGATTGCATCTTTGTTGACTTGACTACGGACGGACATGGCTAAATTAATGGTGGCAGCAGCATTACACTCTGATATATATTTATTTGGTTGTCTTTCTTAGTATTGAGAACCTCTATTATTTATAATTTTATTTATTTGGAATTGATTATTTATTTGCTTGAGTTACACACTTTTTGGGTGTTTTTGTTTTTGTGTTATTTTTTTTTGGTATTATTTTTTTGTCGTGATGCACTTTTGACGCATTTTTGTTTTTGTGTTTTTGTGCTTTTTTTTTTGTGTTTTTTTTTTGTGTGTTCGAGAGAAAAAAATTGAATGTATCCGAATAGAGAATCTCCGCAATTACTTCTTTGGGATAAAGAAAGAAACTGTCGTGCGCGCGCATTAAAGATTTGGAAAAATTCATTTGTACTCGAGTGGAGCTCGCCAAAAACAATAACCAACAATAACAACAACAACAACAACAACAACAACAAGTTGTTTCTATTCTCTTAGACAGCTTTGGATTGGTTCTGGTTTTAGTTTTAGTCTCCTTGTTTTGTCTATTCTTCAATATATACAATCTTATAACTTGACAGCATTCCTTCTCATCTGCACAGTGCTTCTATACAATCTCACATAGTCCCCTCTGGTGTCATAGTAATTCTGTGTCCCGCAACTCTTCGCCTTTCTCAGCATCCAGCTGTTGTAGGGGCGTGTGTCGCCATTATGGAATACAGGGTTATCCCAGTTGATCAGGTTTGGTCGCTGCTTGAAACAGTTCTCATAGTGATGTGCCGTTGCATAATGGAGGGTCTTGCAGGTGAGGAGGAGGTGGAATGCGTCATCTTGGTCAAGGAACCGAGTCAGCTCACTGGCAAGGATCTCAGTGGGGAGTCGGTCGAGCATATGTTTATATATATGTCGTTCTTTCTTGCCTTTTCTTTTCTTTGCTTTTAAAGCAAGTGTCTCTTTTTCTCTTTCTTTTTGAGGATCTGTACCTGAATCGATGGACTCTGTCTATATAAGAAAGATCTCATCTCATCATCACCATCAACATTGGACCACGAACAACAGTTTAAATATATTACCAAAAAAACTCCAGTACACCGTTTTCGGGTGTGGTTGGGAAGCCAACTTTGTGCCCCCAACCAGATTCGTTTACTGAGTTGACACCTTTTTCTCTTCAACAAAAGGTCTCGAACGAAAAAATGATTACCAAGCTCTGTTTTGTTTCCATTATTAGAGTGGTGGAGGCTCTTCTTTGACTCCATCTGGCTACTAACAAAAACGATTACTGTTACAGGTAGCTGTTACTGTGTTCACTATCACGTGATCCAAAGACGGATTGCTGTATGGTCGGTCACCTGAGACTATACATGACATGAGAACCGACTGCTCTATGATGGACTTGGACATTTCATTTAGTGAAGAGAAGAGCTGGTGTATTCTGGACTGGTAATACTCCATCTTGTAATAAATTGCTTCTATAGTGTAGTGAATGCACGGATATACCAAGGAATGCAAATACGGATCAACTGATGTCAACAAATTAGAAATCCAAATCCAAATCCAAAAATAGACAACGGATGTTTACTCTAAACCCTGTGCTGAGAGAAATTTCACAGTTTATACAGAACTATCCCAAGCTATGAGATCAAAAAAGAAAACGTGATGAATGTTTATCACCATAATCTCCCATTTTCTACAGTGTCGGTGATTACCAATTCCCGGAAAAAAGAGGGCATTCCGCCGCAAAGACCGCACTGTAAAAAACAAGCAAACACATATAAAAACAGAAGGCAAGTTCACAACTTGAACAACTTGAACAACAACAAGATCATTAGCATCATCAATTGAACTACTACGACTACTACTGCAATGAGTACCACTTATGACATTTCCCACGTTAGCAACAATGGCTTCGGTACAATGAATTTCACCTGGCGTCCAGAACCAGTCCCGCTTGAGACAGCCTTTGACATCCTCAATGAAGTCATCTCGGTCAATAGCCCACAAAAGACATTTGTCAATGCCGGTGAGTTCTATGGTCCTGACTTCCGCAACTTGAAGTATCTCCAAGCGTTCTTTGCGAAGTATCCGGAGCAGAGACAGCATGTTGTCATCTCCGTGAAGGGTGCACTTGACTCTGAGACTTTTGTGCCTACTGTTGATGCGGAGGGCATCGAAGGGAGCATTGACAGAGTGTTGCAGTACATTCCTGATTTGGATATCTTTGAGCCATCAAGGCTCAATCCTGACGTGCCATTGGAGGTGACTATCAAGGCCCTTGATGACGCCATTGATGCTGGGAAAATTAAGGGATTCACGCTAAGTGAGGTCAGTGCAGCCACGTTGCGCAGGGCGTCTGAGTTGACCAAGTATGGTGTTTCTGGGTGTGAGGTTGAGTTCTCCTTATTCACTAGAGATATCCTGCAGAATGATATTGCAAAGGCTGCCGGTGAGCTTGGTGTGCCTATCATTGCTTACAGTCCACTGTCCAGAGGCTTCTTGACGGGCTGTGTCACAAGCAAGGAGGACATCCCAGAGGGTGATCTGCGTAACATTTCGGAACGATTCAGTGAAGAGAACATCAAGAAGAACTTAGTGATTGTCAACGGATTGAGAAAGATCGCCTCGGCCAAGGGCATCTCGCCCGCACAGCTTGCCTTGAACTGGATCAGATACTACTCTGAAAAGACTATCAATGGAGTCAAGTACCCAAAGATCATTCCAATTCCAAGTTGTTCCTCCGTCAAGAGAGTTCATGAGAACTTTGAGAACGTGGAATTGACCATTGAGGAGTTCGAGGAGGTGGAGAAGTACATTAGTGAGAGTGAAGTCAGTGGCCACAGATACAATCAACACATGACCAAGTACTTGTCTGTTTGAATAATATCTATCTCCTTCTCAGTTCATAGTTCAGCATGTAGATTACTCTTACATCTGGGTCTAAAGAACCACCCCGAAATAACATAAAGTGGTTTCGTGGTCTAGTTGGTCATGGCATCTGCTTAACACGCAGAACGTCCCCAGTTCGATCCTGGGCGAAATCATTTTTTTTGTATTTATTATGTGGAAATAGGTAAACACTGCAACTTTCATCGGTCTGGTCTACAAACCCCCTCCCATCCCTGAGTGGGTTGGTTCTATGAATCTGAATCTGAATCTATATTAAAACTATATAGAGCCAACAACCTTATCTACATTACATGCTAAAAATCGTCAACATCTTCCAACTCTTCATCAATCTCCGGGGTTCCGCCCTCCTCATCATCTTCTGACCTCTTCTTCCCCTTTGGCTTGGCCTCATTCATTCCAGGCTTCAAGATGGCCAATGGATGGTCAGCCTTGTTATAAACTCTGGTAAACTTGCTCTTTGTCTTTGTTGGTATCTTCTTAATTGCATCTACAGGTCTTTTTGGCGCAACGCTGAACTCCATCAAGGTATCCCAGTCAGTCTTGGACATGAAGTAAAAGTCCAAGGTGGTAATGATCTCCGCAATGGCTTCATCCTCACCTTGGTCAAAGAGAGGTTTCAACAATTTCTCAATTAAGACAGGAACGTAAAGCATCCGCACTTCTGCTGTCTCCACCGCTCCAGTTCTTAGCCTCATACGGTATTCTAATTCTCGAAGGAGACGGTAGTACTTCCCTGTTTTGGAGTTCCAACCAAACCAGGATGCAAAGTTCACACGGCCTCGTAGCTGCCCTGCAACGTATGAAGATGGGAGGATAGTGGATAGCAGTGCGTGCAGCGGCATCAGGGACCACATCTGGTCGGATGAGTGTATTTTGGCATCCGTGAGGTCAGAGAGGGACATTGTTTCTGCCGCATTGGCCACAAGCTCCAAGTGTGACAATGGCTTACTGGTTCCCGGGGTCGGTGTCGGTGCCGTTGCAAGGTAGTTTTCAAAGATCATGGGTGGGACAAAGGCATGGTCCGTGAAGTAGTACTCAAACAGTTTGTTCATTGGTTCCTGGATATGGGATCGCTTGGAGAAAAGTAATGGAATAACGTCAAAGATCTTCAAGGTGGAGTGTTTTTGCCATTCTTTTGCAAACTGGCCTGAATTAGTGGTATCGACAGTGTCAGTGGTCTTAGTGACTGTGGACAGAAGGTTGATTATCTGACGAATGTCGTTTCCGGTAGCTGCAACCAGTTGGTCAATGGCGTTTGGATCGAGCTTGACGTGTTCACGAAGGGCAATAGTCATCAGACGAGATTTCATCTCGCGAGCAGACGGTCTGCGGAACGGGAGGTCTAATGTAACACGGTCAAATGGACGCATCTTGGGAAGAGAACGGTCGTTACAAATAAGAATCAGTGGTGTTTGGGTCTTGCGGCAGTAGGAGGCCAATTCACCAACACCACCACGATCACCACCAGACATACCGTCCACTTCGTCCATGATAATAACGAACTTATCAGCATTCTGCACGCTGGCATCACGGCTGCTGCTGTTGCTCTTCTTGTTTTGGAAATGGCCAATGACAGACGTATTGTCCAAGACATTCTTGATAGTGGAAGTCAGTAGTTTCTTGGAACGGACATCAGAGGCATTCTTCTCTATAATGTCAAAACCCAAGTCTTTAGCCACAAGATGTGCAGCTGTTGTCTTGCCAATACCTGGCGGGCCATGAATCAGTACAGCACGGAAGTCAGTCTCTCCCTTGGCTGGGGGTTTGCTAAATTTCTGGTGCCAAGTCTCAAGCCAGGACCGCAGTTTCTGAACGGTGCTCTTGTTTCCACAGATGTGTTCCATCTTGGTTGGTGCATACTTGACAGTCCACAGTTTATCCTCATCGTTGACAATTTTTGGACCAGTGCCCGCCATCTTCTTAACCTGCTCAGCCCGCTTCTTCTCCTGAAGCTCAGCATCACGTTGCATTTCCAACGCCTCCCGCATTGCCTCCTGTTCCTCAGCTTCACGCTTCTCCTTCTCCCTGAGTGCAAGAACACCATCACCACCTTCTTCAGGCATCCCTTTAATCAGCTGCAGGAATCCCTCCTCCGTGATGCACTTGATCTTGAATTGTCTGATCTTCTTCACCTTAGATGGGCCTGCATCCTCACCAAGAACCACAAGGGACGTTTTTGAGGAGATTGATTTGGTCACCTTGGCACCATACTGTTTGGCAATGGCATCGCATTCGTCTCGGGGAATGTTGGGTAGGACACCTGTGAACACAATGGTCAATCCAGTGAGACAATTAGGGGCACCTTCTGGCATCGTGAATGTCCCGGAGGCACCACCAGCACCAGCACCAGCTTTTTTCGCCTTAAACGCGTGGAAGTCAAAGGGTTCTGAATTAGACACGTCTGGAAGCTCAGCGTCCTGAATCGTGGCAAGAAGATCCCGGACAGATTCCGATGTTGCGGGGCCTTTGATCTTCGATTGTGGTTTGTGATGTGGTTTAGGCGTTTTCTTCTGTGAAGGGGAGGAGGCTGTCGTGATCTTTGCTTGTGATGGTGGTGCTGCTGGTTTCTCGTCAACAACAATAAATTCATTGGAATCATTGACGTCAAGAATCACTGGATTAGTTGGAGGTGCTCTCTTGCGCGGTGTAGGGATAACTTCGTCCTCTTCTTCTTCCTGGTTCTTGAGAATCTTGTCCTTCTCGCTAGTCAATTCCATTACAAAATCGTCATCATCGTTACCATTGTCATCGCTGAAATCGATATCAATAAAGTCATTATCGTTATCAGTTTTTTTCTTTGGAGAGGTCTTCTTCGCAGGTGTCTTCGCAGGTGTCTTCACAGTGCTGACACAGCTTCTGTTCTTAGTTGGTTCTGGTTCTGGAAGGGTTTTGGCTCTCTTTGTAGTTGGTTCGTCATCAATCACGATAGTCTCATTGTTCTTCGTCTTCTTCTTCTTATTTGAATCATCAGGAACCGTACGTGGACGCTTCTTTTTAGGTCCCGTAGAGCCCTTCTTACCAAAGAAGTCTGCAATATCGACCATTGTGAGTGTCGTGTTAGTGGACCGAGCAATTGGGTGAATTTGTTGGTGTTGTTGGTGTTGTTATTGGTGTTTTTGCTCTTTGTGTTGATTTTTTTTCCTACGCGTCTTGGTGGCGGCGGACACAGAGACGAAACGAAACGAAACCAAAAAAAAAAAGAATTGTCAACACCTTCAACTAAATCAAATCAAATCAAATCAAATCAAATCAAATTTTGCTTAAGAAACAGGACTGGACAGCATGGCAAAGAAGAACAAGAAGAAAGCTGCTGTGGCTTCAAAGTCCACTGAAGAGAGCGCAGTGGCGAAGGATGTAGCCAACGAGATTGGTGACGTGAATGAACAGAAAGTCAATGATGATGATGAGCCCACGGCAGTCCAGAAAGAACAGGAACAAGAGCAGATTCAACAGAGCGAAGCCAATGGAATTGTAGCGACACAGGAGAAGACGAAGAAACACGAGGATACCAGTATCAGTGAATCAGCTTCTGCTGATGTCAGCAACAATGACGCTGTCATCTCACTCCAAAAAGAACTGGTTGAGTCTCAACAGGCCAAAGAGGAGATTGAATCCAAATACGAGTCGCTTTTAGAACGTTTATCATCGATGAAGTCGCTTTTTGCAGACATGAAGAATTCCAAAGGTGAGCTCACTGACCTGCGTGCCTCATTAGAAGAGTATCAATCCCAGAACCTTTCGCTTAAACAGAAGGCTGAACGCTTACAAAGTGATGTTGATGCGCTGAAGAAGGAGCGAGAGTCTCTAATCAGGGAGGCTGGAGATGTTAATTCAGAGTGTGACAAACTTGAGAGCGAAGTGAAGGAGCTGAAATTGCAACGAGACTCATTTGAGGGTGAAGTGGATGTGCTGAAGCGTGGCAGGGAGAAGGAGATGAAGGAATTCGAAAAGGAGCTTGTAAGGCTTAGAAAACAGGATGAAGAACTCACGATGAAGGTGCAAAATGACCGGGTGGTGAATGCCGGGCTGAATGATGAGATCAGTATTCTCCAGGTGAAGCTGGAAAGTAAAGACGAGGAGATGGATGCCCTCATTGGGGAGAATACACAGCTGGAGAGCCAGATGGAGATGAAACAGAAGGAGATTGAATCATTGACCAACAAGGCAGACAGTGCACAGGAGCAAATTACATATTTGCAAACCGAGTCCACAACAAAGGACACAACCATCACTGGACTCAATGGTCAGATCATGGCATTGAGACAAGAACTTGAAGCCGTTCCTCAACTCCAGTCAGACCTGAAGGATAAACAACTCCAGCTGGGGAAAGCTCGTCATGAGGCTGTCATCCTAAACGAACACCTCACCAAGGCATTGCAACTCATCAAACAGAGCACTTCTTCTGAACAGATTGACAAGGAACTCATCTCCAACCTTTTTATCAATTTCCTTGAGTTGCCACGCGGAGATGGCAAGAAGTTTGAAGTGCTGAAGCTGATTAGTGGCCTGTTACAGTGGGACGATGAAAAGAATAGACAGGCTGGACTCGAGAGCAGCGCAGCTCCGGGTATTAGAGGAGTCAGGGGAAGGGAAAGCATTGGCGGATTATGGATGGAGTTCTTGGAGAGAGAGAGTAAATAAGCAAGCAGCAAAGCGCAGTACGACATCCATTTTAGAAAAAGCAAAAACACACGTATTGTTGTATATAATCCATGTTTTTAACCGTCATACACAGTTGGATCCCATGTCAAAACTTCATAAGAGTCAGGAAATTCCAGCCTGTTCAAGTCCTCCTCATCAAGTTTGACATGGTCCAAAACATTGTAATTCTGAGATATTCTCTCCAAATGTACAGTCTTGGCCAGTGGAATAAACCCTTGAGCATAAGACCAGGCAAGCAGTACCTCGGCAGTGGTGTACCCGTGCTTCTTACCAATTTCGACCAACAATGGGTCGTTGAGCTTTTTCCCCTGGGTCAGCGGGGAGTAAGCCTCCAGTAGAAATCCGTACTTCTCCCCATAAGCCTGTAGATCCTTTCTAGGCAACCATGGTTGCAATTCCAGCTGGTTCACGACAGGTTTGATGGTGAGACCCTCCCAAGCGTAGAGTTCGTCGAGGTGCTTTGTGCCATAGTTGGAGACACCAATTGACTTCACCTTCCCGGACTCAACAGCTTCCTGGAGAGCCCTCCAGGTCCCGAGTCTCTTTTCCTTGTCACTACGAGGCGAGTGGATAAGCAACAAGTCAATGTACTCAATGTCCTCAACTCTTTTCAGGGACTCCTTGATAGCCTTGGTGGCTGCGTCATAGCCATGGTCATCATTCCAAACCTTTGTGGTGAAGAATATGTCTGATCTCTTCACATCTGGGCTTTCAGAAAGGAAGCGGGCAATCCCCTTTGCAGCCTCTGCTTCGTTTCCATACACTTTGGCAGAGTCAATGTGTCTGTATCCAGCCTTCAAGGCCTCGTAGGTGAGGTTTGTAGAAACATCTGCTGGGGTTTGGTACAGACCGAAACCAGAGATCGGAATGGTGAGACCGTTGTTGAGTTTGTAACGTGTGTCCTTCTGAATTGCTGCCATTGTTTCTGATAATATCTTCTTTGCAAGTTGAAACTCAAGACAAGAAGAGCAAAGATTGGAGGTTTTAGCCGTGTATTTATACATGGAGAGATAAAGATCAGCGTTCATTATGTAATAGGCTATATTGCTGACATATCCTCGTATATGCTCTCCGCTATTCCCGCTTATAGAATAAGACCGAGATTTAGCCCCAAGCATTGTTGCACAGGCACAGATTTTTATCAAGTGGTTTCCAGGTAGGGGGGTATTGAACCATTAGAGTATGTGACTTAGAGCCCTTGAATACACACCAACTTAGAATAGAAGACAGAGTGGAGAGAAAAGTATGGTATAGGTAACAAGGATTTAACGGAAACTATATAATCCGATATAGTGTAGGGGCTATCACGGCACGCTCTCACCGTGCAGACCCGAGTTCGATTCTCGGTTTCGGAGTGCTTTTTTTTCCTTCTTCATGAATAACAGGAATCACAATGAAGGATTCAGTATCAAGTGTGGGTGGAAGTCTCAAGGCTACCGTTAAAACACCATTATTAATCCGTTATAAATAACTACTCTTTCAGATGATCAACCATCATGTCTCTCAGTCTCCTTCTGGATAATCAGGTCGGCACTTAGCAATCCTCTCAAGTTGTCACTGATGGGACTTAACCCATCAGGCTTCGCACCACGATCTATCACTTCGACAGCTTTTCTAAACTTTAAAAACAAAAGCTCTGATCTTGTAAGCAGATCCTTCAAGTCATATGTCATTGACAGGTCATTGACATATTTAAGAACCTCGTCAAATTGAGTTAAATGTGCCACAATGATCTTTTCATTTTTCTGCAAGATGGCCAGGGCCACGAACAAATGGAACTGGGATGAGTAAAAGTCTGTCCAGAGCACCTCCCACAGTTGGTAAATATCATTTAGTGGGAACTCACGCTTGTACCAAACGAGCAACATTCTGAAAAAGAAAAACAGGTTCCCTGAATCACACTTGTCCAGATGGGCATAGAGCTTTGGCAACATAAACTGCACCAACTCGTTCAGTGTTGTCATCTGATCCTTCATCCCACTCTGATCGTGCAAGAAATTTCTCTCCATTCTATCCATCACCTTGACAAATGCCCAAAACACCAGTCCGGTAGATCCACCATTATTACCCACGAGGCATTGCTCAGCGTTCGACCCACCATGAATCTGAATGTATAATGGCGTAAGCAGGTCATTCATTCCTTGAACATATCCTAGACACTTGTTGAGTTCATTGAACGTAATGAGAACCTCTCGCATCTGAATGAGGTTGACATTTCGGACAAGGAGATTTTCAGATCCTTCATCTTGTTGTTCGTCCAAGGTTCTCTGAAACAAGGGTAAATGACGATCTGTCCGTTGAATGTCTTTGTCGATACGAAACAACTGATCCTTGAAGTATTCATCAGCTGCCTTGTGCAACTCCTCATCCACTTTCCATCTTGCCTTCAGCCTCTCAAAGTCACTTTCGAGAACCAATCTCAAATCGCGTCTCTCATCACTGGAAGAGTCCCAAGGGTATACACCCAGTAAGAACAACCAGACCTCTCTCCGAATGACATCTTCACAGCCACCATGAAACACTCTGGCCTTCACTTCGTTAACGGTGATTCTCAATCTACCGCTAGAGTCAAACATAGAGTGCCATTCCTTCTCACTGACTTCCCTCCGTTCATGTGCTGTCTGGATCTCCTCTGGAAGCAACTTATCAAACCCAATACCCAACTCCTTCTGCAAAAAGTCTCGAGCACCTTGATCCAGCATCATACGCTCACGGTTCCGCTGAGCTTCCTCCTGTACTCCCATCGCCCATTTAGCGAGGTATACTCTCGCCGTGTCAAACTCGTCGTTGATCTTGCTCACCTCAGGGTTGGATAACAGCGCTGGAATAGGGGTGCTGTCAAGCGGGATTTGCTCAAGATGCTTCTTTGTGAAAGTGGTAAGCTTTGCGAAGGAACCAAGAAGGTTCCATTTTGCATCAGTCATGAATTTGCTAAAGCTTTCCTTGGTAAAAGTCTTGCTGTTGTCAGTGGCGCTATTGTTGGAAGAAGAGGAGAGCTTCGAAGCGTCAAGGGCATTGGACGGACTGAAATTATTGAGATCCTCAATAGTTGGGTTCACAAGGAAAATACTGCGCTCAAGTGTAGTTCGTTCAAGACGTGCGAATCGCTTGAAGGCGGCCATAAATTGTAACCCACCCCAAAAGAGCTCGTTTTCATCATTGAAGATCTCAAACTGCTTCGTCTTGTTATTGAGTTCAGCAACGGTGGATGGGGATTCGTCATCGTGAAAGAATAAAACAGGGAGTCTATCACTTGCACTCTTAGTGTTGATAATGATAGATCCATGCCACCAGCCCAGTGTTGGGGGTCTAAATTGGAAGGAGTACAACTCCGCAATCATAGCACTGAAAGAGAATGATCCATAACATGGCAAACGTCTGACGTAGCATGGAGCATCATCAGCAGCATCAGGTATGTTCATGTCCACTTGTTGCATCACCTTCAGTTGATCTGGCTCTAAAAGACTCTCTGCGCACCAGCCAAAGAGGATCTCCGCCTCTGTTTGAAGACCAGACTCCTTGATAAGGTACAGAAACCCAGCGACATTTTCACGGGACGATTTGGTTGGATGCACATAGACCTTCGACTTACTGTATATCAATTGGACACTTCCAGCTGGGATGTGCGCCATTGTTTACTGCTGTTGCTGTTGCTAATGGAGGCCTGTTGGTGGTTAATGGTGAAAGCACAGCCTATTTTGGTTTTTGTGATCGTGGTGCTTTTTTTTGTTCTACGTGACGTGACACCTTTTATAGTTTATTTTAGCCGCCAATGAAAGAATTGGCTCTTTGATGAGCAGCTACAGTTGTGTTGTTCAGTGAGAGGGATTCTTTCATTGACTATTCAGTGACCCGTCACTTCCAGCAGCAGTAGCAGCAGCAGCGGAAGCTGCATCCAGATTCATCAACTCTCGATCGATATCAGGTGGTCTCGGCTCGTGTACTACTAGAGCATCAGTTGTTTTGTCGTGATAAACTGAGCTTTGAGCCACTGCTATAATTTGGGCTGCTGCATCGTGATCTCTCTGTTCAGCTAGCCTGAACCCTGCCTTCAGCTGCTCTGGAATCTGCGCGGCTGGCATATTAGAAGGAAAGTGCTGCAGTGTACTCTGTATCTGTGGTGTGAATGGCATGATTGGCTGTGGGATATGCTGCGAGTGAGCCAAGTGCTTTGTGGATGTGTACACATCATCGACTTTGTTATGTTCCAATGGCTCACCTGGGTATTGTATGACTCTGTCGTGGCTGTGTCTGCGCCAGTTATACGGATCGTGGGCCTTATGGCTGAACGCCAGGGTCACTATCCCTTCACCCAAGTCGTACGAAAGCGTGATCTTCGACTCGCATTGCTCTACTTTGAGCCGCCGCCCTTTGGTTTCAGGAACCACCCCTCGCAGTTCCGAGTCTTGGTGGCCTGTCTCTTTCTTCTGATACGACTCGTTTTCATTTTGAAGCCGCCTTGATGTTGTGGCCATTCTCTGTTGGCCCTTGTCCTGTGAGCAGATAAAGGTGAAGCTGACTCTTGAACTCTTCTGTCCCCCTTTATGGTAGTCCCGGATTACAAATCTATACCCTGTTACTGTCATCAGTGGGACAATGTAATCATCCACCAGTTGTTTAGAAACTTGCTGATACGTCGTTGAGTCCACTTGGTCATATTTCTTGTTGAACAAACCTGACGAAGAAGAAGAACTTGATGATGATGATACATAGCGGAAACCCACGATATCGGCGTATGAGTTGTTCTTGATCTGTGAAAGGAATTGCGAATAGTCAGTGAATGTGTTTGGTAGATCCAAGTTCACGCCCTTGCGAACCACTTTTCTCTTGTTTCGACACCGGATGCAAGTTCTGAATTTGGTCAGCTCCTCTGGTGTCTCACCATCTGTTCTTTTCACGCGACAACGAGTGCATTTCAGAGGTGTATTTTGGTGGTGGGTCCCTCCTACTACTCTGTTATCTGACTTAGGACGTGCCATGTTTTCAGAGAGGACGTGTGATCAGAACAAGTGTTCTGTACTATGTATATATCTTCCGCCATTTTTTCCCGGTCAAAAATCACCACACTCCTATCAACCGGGTAACTGGATACCCAACACCAATTTAATAAGGGGATATACCACTTCTTTAACGAAACAAACAAACAGAGCAGCAGTAGGAGGAGCAGCATCAGCGAAGATGTCATCCGAATCAGATCTCAGCGATGTTGAAAACTATTCTGAACAGTCAGAAGAAGAAGATATCTCAGATTACGAACACCCACAGGTATCAGACGATGAGGAGGATGTTGATGATGATGATGATGATGAGTACGAGGAATCACCGACCCCAGTGCGTCGTCCTCCTCCTCCAGCAGCAGCAGCAGCAGCAGCACTACCTCCATCCAAGAAGAAACAAGATATGCGCGTCAAGCTCAAACTGAAGAAGCCCTCTCCGTTGTCACAGACTGTTGTGAGCAAAAGACCAGCGAGAAGTGCGAAGACCAATGCCAAAACCGTGAGGGAATACGACGATGAAGAGTTGGAAGAGGAGGAGGAGGAGGAAGTTGTTACAAAGCCGAGAGCTAGAGCCCCAACCAGAGATGCGAGTTCCCACCCTCCGTCCAAAAAGATCAAACTCGATTCGACAAAGAGGACAACCACCAAGCCTACCCCAAGGTACACCGATTACGAGGATGACTTTGACAACGACGACGAGTACGGGGAAGAGGATGAAGATATAATACCCACACCTGCACTTGATGATGAAGGATTGAGTACATCGGACGAGGATGAAATCGCCATGGCCACGGGCACCACGGCGACGAACACCCCAGACCTGTCCAAGATGACTGAAAGACAGCGGGCCAGATTGCTTGATGACACGCCTGAGACGGAGTTTGTGTCGCTGTCAAACAAGGCCTCTAAAAGAAAAGAACTCACCGCTGAGGAGACTGAATTGAGGAAGGCTGAAACGGCTAGAAAGAGAAAGAACATGTTGGAGAAGAAGCTTGACGAGGAGAAGCGTGAAACCATTGACAAGTTGTTGAAGAGAAGGGCTGTCAAAACAGGGACAAGAAGACAGGAGTCAGAAGATGTAAGTGATACTCGAGAAAGACCAAGAAGACCACAGAGCAGCCATCACGCCCTCATAACCTGGATCAGCCAGAGAGACGGCGAGAGACTCAGAGTTCCGGAGGCATTGTTGAAATAAAAAAAAATACATATAAATCTGCTCCAGAGAATCGAACCCCGGACGGACCAGTTGTAGTACTTACCGCCGGTCGCGAGAATCCCTCCCGCCAAGCGCCGCCATGGCGCCATGGCGCCAGCCAGCCAGCCAGCCACAAACCACAAGCCAGATTATTTTTGACGTGGAAAAATGGTTTCACATCATTGTTTACCAAAACAAATAGGGTCAGAACACAAATAGCGAGCGTTGGGTGGCTTGTGTTCTTCATCACTCGTTAAATCTTTGCATCAACTCATATACAAATCAGCTTGCGCACATCCATCGACTGCTGCTATATCGCTATCACACAGTGTCCATTCGTTATTCGTTATTCGAGCCACCACCTCCCACCATTTGAACCCCAATGAACCCAATGAATAACTACCTGCCACAGAACATGCACCCACAGCAGTTGGCAGCACTACAAGCACAACAGCAGTACGCTAATATCCAGGCACAGGCACAGGCACAGGCACAGGCACAAGTCCAGCAGCAAAACAGAGGACAGGTGCTCATGAAGGACCGTCAGCCTGGCGCACCGCCTCAAGTCATACCCCCTCAACAACAACAACAGCAGCAGCAGCAGCAGCAGCAGCAGCAAGCACAGATGGGCCAGAAACCTATGCAGCAGTTTGTTTCCGGTGGCCGACAGATGCACAACCAGTTGGGCCAGATGATAATTCCACAAGGTCAAGGCCAGCAGTTTCACCAACAGTCTCAACAACCACAACAGCAACCACAACAACAACAACAACAGCAGCAGCAGCAGCAGCAAGGCTTCCAACAAACACCCGTATATGCGGGACAGTTCCAACCAATAATGCAACCACAACAGCAACAATTGTTCCCTGGTCCATCAGGAGGTCAGCAATCGAGTATTTCTCAGCCATCACCCCTGTCTACCAGCCAACCCGCACCTCCACCACCACCACCATCATCATCAGCATCGTTACCACAGACACAAACACAGCCTGCTGCTGGACAGCAACAGCAGATGTTTAGCGGAAACACAAACACCACCAACAATGGTGCAAATACTGGAATGACACTCCCTGGAAGCCAAGGAATATCGCCTGGGGTGGGACAGACCCCGGCCTTGACGCCAAAGCCAGTAAATACTCCTGGTTCGAATAGTAACCCTGTCAGCAACAACAACAACAATAATAATAATAATAACAACAATCTCACCACCACAACAACAAGCACTACTGTGATATCTGGTTCGCAACCGCCATCTCAACCCAGCTCAGCTAAGGGAGGAAGGTTTCCTCGAACCGGTCCTCCTCATCCCGGTTCCGGCCCTCCTGGTCCTAATGGCAACAGTGTTAGTGGTGTGGGCTCGTCATCATCATTGAGACCATCCCAAGCCACCATCTCCTCGATGAATGCTGCTCAACTCAATACAAACACCATGAATGCTTTAAACTTTAGAAAGCAGATGTCTAATCTTGCTACGTTGAAATTCCTAGACTTTTGTGAGCTGATTGGTGTACGGTCAGATAACGTGAAGAATATTGTCTATTGGAAGAAGATCACAACGGACTACTTTTCGGAGATTGGAAGCATGCGATACTCTGTCAAGAGTGGTGCTGAATCACGACAGTTTCAGTTCGGGGTGTCTATCATCCCTAACTTTTTCTACTCTATCATTCAGTCTGGAGTGACAAGAATAGAGATACATCCCGGGATGCTGAGAACGCAAGTGTTGGCGAATGGGTTGACGTACCTGGAGAGTCCAAGATGTTGCTTTACACACCATTATGGCGATGGATCGTATGTGAATATTCATGGCAACATTAAAGGTATCCTGAACCAGAGTCTGAAACTGGATTGGCTTGATTTCCAAACACATGTGTTTGTCCCTGGTATTGAATGGCCTGGCCTGGAGAGGTTCCTCAATGATGACGAGAAGATGAGAGACCTCTTTGCTGGATTCCTCTCCAAAGAGGACGAGAAGCCCGGTGAGGACGTTAAGAAGGAGAAGACCAGCGACAAGAAGCTGGAGGTGATACAGAAAGTTCAATCAAATTATGAGGTGTTTCACTCAATGTCGAACTTTGGGCTCCAAGAGAGCGTGATGCGCGTGATGCAGGTCTCTGACGTGATGTCGCACCTCACGTCCTTGATGCTGTATTCAAACAATGACCAATCGGGTCCATTGTCATCTCTGGAGACTTATATTGCCAAGTATTACACCAAGAAGGATGACAAGAAGAATGGGAGGAAGAACACTTCTTCGTCTGTTGTTGGTGGTAGTGCAGCGGGGTCCACGTCCAAGTCAGCTACTGCCACTGCCACAGGCTCAAGTGCTGGTGCTGGTGCTGGTGCTGGCATAGCCACAGCAACATCGAAGAACTCACCACCAACATCTTCCGGTTCAAGTAAGGGCTCTCCAGTTGGTAGTGGGTCGCGCGGGACCAAGGCAACAACTAATTTGGATTTGTCCCAATCAACACTGAACAAGAGAAGAAGAAAGTCCACCATTGGCGCTGATCTGTCTCCAACGAGCCTAGGAGAAATCCCGGCTGGTATCGAAGAGACAACTAAGGGAAAGAGAGTAAAACGGTAGACCTCGATGTTCTCAAGATCGTGGTCAACCAGCAATTAAACGCCAGTGTATGTGTTCCTCACTTTTGTCCTCCAGCTGCTCCACTAATCTTTGTTGTAGTAGATGGCTCTTTCTTTCTTTGTAGATGATATCTCCGAGGGAAAAAACCACCACCGCCACTATTTTGTTTTTATAGAGAACATTTTATTCATCATATCACTGACACTGACAATCGAACAGACAATGAACGTTCAGGACATCACCTTCCCTGAAGATGATGCGCTTGTTCCCAGATCATCGCGAACCAGAACTGCTGCTGTTCCACCTGCCCTGAAGTTCATTACTTCGCTTCTCTACAAGTCTGCTGCGGGGGTCACACTCCTCTACATCCTGTCCATCCTCCTTGTCCAGCCACTCCTCGAAGTGCAGTACGAGAGACGGTCTGAATACATCCAGTACGCTCTACGTAGGGTTAGACAGCTCCTTAATACGCTGGCGTTGAAGAAGGGCTTGCCAGTTGTGGCCGTCAAGAGAGGTGGTAGATTGTACTCTGAGGCAGTCACCCAGACGGTGAGTGAGCACGAACTGAAGGAACGTGGAGAGAACGAGCTGCGCCAAACACTGAAATACGGTGTCACGTTTGAAAACCAAGCTGATGCTGATGGTAAGGGGAGAAACTTGGTGAGAGAAAAGCTTGCGAAGCTGAAGGAGTCCATAGATCATTATAACAAGTACTGCTGCGAAGTTGACCAAATCAATCCATTGACTTTCCAACTAAAGAAGTTCCAAGGCGTTATTGATGGCTACCGACACGCCAATCTATTCAAGACTGGTAGACAGATGGCTGGTGTCTCATCTACTGCTGACTTCAAGAAGGAGATTAGAACGATTAAGGGCTGGTACTTGAGTGGACAAGTTTAGCACGCTCCAGTTCCAAACACACCCGCGGATGCAAGTGTCCCATTGTTTATCAACAAGTCATTAATGCCATTAAATTCTATGTACAAACGTGTGTTTCTCTATTATCATATTATCATGCAGAACAAATCAAAACTTCATCTTTCGAAGCTTGTTTGAGTTATTATTAAGACGTCTGACTCTCTTGTCAGCTCCGTGCTCCACTACCTTCCTTCCTTCATAATTGACGGATAGGTCACCATCCTTCGAGTATCTGACCCGTTCATAGTCCTTTCCTGAAGATATCACAACCTTGGACGTTTTACTGCCATTCCTCATATCCATCTCCTTCATTTGAAGCTTGATCTTCTCACCTCTTTGTTTCCATCTCTCAAACACGTCTTCCTCTTCATCCAATGTAGGCTTCCAACTAGATTTCAATATTCTTCTGATAGCCTCGGGAGATACCTGAAAGTGCTGGGACAAATCTGTATTAGTCAATTCAGGCATCGTCTTCTTCAGTATCTTTACAGATTTCATATCCTCTCTTGACAATTTCTTCTTTGGGTTCCATTTCTGACCTTGAAATTTCTCTATTAAAGCAAACTTTTGCCTCTTCCATTCGGCTAGAGAAGTCATCATTCTCCAGTTCTCTGGGATATTGGGACCAGTCGTGATGGCATCAAGCGGTTTAGTAGATCGAGTTGATGCTTTGGCTGGTGGAGGGGGATTCTCAGGTTTAACTTCAAGAGCTGCCTCCTTCTCTTTGGATATCAGATGCAGATCTTCAAGAGTTTTTGGCTTATCAACAACCTTTTTCGAAGTACTTGTCACTCGATCTTCCTTTAGACAACTTCTAGTGTGGCTAAATCCTCGACTTTGGAGCAACAGTAGTGACGTTCCTAGACTATACCTGACAGGAAGTCTGCATGAAACTGAGAACATTAAATGGTTTGAGATCTTACCACAATCAATTCAAGTACTCAAGCACCTCCATTCAAATACTCAAGCGCCTTTGTAGTAGAAATGGTCTTCGCTTCTATACAATAAAAAAAATATATGGAAAAAACTTCAAGATTTCCGATCCGTCACCTGATATCACGTGGTTTCAATTTCCTTTTCCAGGTTTTTTTTGTTTTGTTTTTGTTTTGTTTTTGTTTTTGTTTACATAAAACAGCACATCATCAACACAACCAACACATCAGCACCACACCCACCGGACCTCGCCACTGTTGATTGTGTCCTATCAATTTATTAGCCATGAACTTTCTCAAGAAGTTCCTTGGATCGACTCCAAAGGATGAACTTTCCATTATACCTTCCGGTCAACTGTTTCTCAAGCGTGCCCCTGGATCTCCCAAATCAGCAAGCGAGTGCCTTTACACAGATGCTGTTGCCTCGATCCGTGAAACGAGCTCTCCACATCACTACGTTCTTGTCATTCAACGTGCGTTTGCTGAAGGTGAAGAGCTTCTAAGGGATGACGATGACGATGATGAGGACGAGGCTGATGAGTTCAACGATGAGAGAATGAGCTTGGTGGATAAGTCCATCAGAGTGCAGAAGCTTTACAGAGACGGTGATACCATCGTGTCTTGGAAGAACACTGAAGGTGATGATGGAGAGACATTTGAGTTTGTCGTGGATGCGAGTGTGAAGGATTCAGATGTGGATCAGTTCATGCAGACGATATACTCTTGTTGTTTTGAGAGAAAGTATCAGAGATCGAGCGCAGGCGTCACTGCTGTGCAATTGGAAGAGTTCATTGTTTTTCCTGAGCTGGAGAACGCTGATGATCTCAGTGACAGTGTGAACAGCCTAATTCGAAAGGCAGCAGAAGACCAGGACAAAGACCACGAGGAGGACCACGAGGAGGACCACGAAGAAGATGCATTTGAGGATGCTTCTGACAATGTTGAGGAGCAAGTACCAGAGAGTAACGAATTGCTGGTTAAAGGAGATGTGATATGCGATGTTGAAGCTGAACTCAGACTATACGATCCTGCAACCGGTGTCTTTGATCTACAGACTCCTGTTGCGAAAGTCAGTATCCTGGACCAATCCAGTTGGGATTATTGGCTGTCTATCAGTGGCACTGGCCTGAAGTTGGGTACGTCAATTACCTCTGAGCTGGATCCGTACTTTGATGACAGTATCCAGTCATTCATTTTCGCCTACCGAAGTGAAAAGGGTGCTTTTTCCCTGCTCTTGAAGTTTGTCGCTGGTGAGACCTATGCTCTTTTTAAAGAGGCATTCACAAGAGCTACCTGGGAAAACTCAAATAGATCCAGATGGGCCAAGGTTGAAGAGAGTGATAGAAGATACGTCTTGAATACCTACAATGCACTTCAAAAGGAGGAGGAGGATTCGAGTGATTTGTTCTTCAAGGATTCTGATGAAAGTGAATCCGAGACTGAGGAAGAACAGGAGGAAGAAGACACCGCTACCAAATACACTAGCTTACGTACTGGGACACGCAAGGAAGCGTTCAGTGACTCTGATGATGATGATGAGGGTGAGGATGAGAGTGAAGTGAAAAAGGGCTTCTACAAGACATCCAAGAACAAAAATTTGACCATCTCCTACAAGAATGATAGATCATATGTGACTAGAGGCAACCGTATCGGAGTCTTTAAAACAACAGAGGATGATGATTTGGAATTTGCCACTGCTATTGAGAATCTGTCTATTAAAGGGAAGTCTTTCAATCCATCCAAGGTGATGCTTCATGTCGAAGACAGCTCCCTTGTCATGCAGGGTGACGCTGACAAGAGTAAGCTGTACCGAATGGATCTGGGTAAGGGTAAAATTGTTGATGAGTGGAATGTGAAGGATGATTTAAACGTGGTTGAATTCGGACCAGGTGCCAAGTTCAACCAAATGACTGGTGAACAGACCTTTTTAGGTATCTCTGACAAGGGTCTCTTCAAACTGGATCCAAGATTAAGTGGTGACAAACTCGTGGAAGACCAGTATAAGCAATACGCTACAAAGAATGATTTCAGCTCTTTTGGTACCACCGAGGGTGGTTACATTGCCGTTGGTTCAAATAAGGGTGATATCAGACTGTATGACAAGCTGGGTATCAGAGCCAAATCCCTCATTCCAGCGATTGGTGACCCGATTAAGCACATTGAGGTGTCAGCTGATGGCAAGTGGCTTCTAGCTACGTGTAAGACCTATTTGATGCTTATTGACCTCACCATAAGGGAGGGTTCCAACGCTGGTAAGCTTGGTTTCCAAAAATCGTTTGGTAAATACCAGACACCAAAGACAAGAATGTTGAAAATCTCACCAGAGCACGTTGCATTCATCAAGGCATCATCCGGTGAGAAGTCTTTGGACTTTTCTCAAGCTCATTTCAACACTGGTGTGGATACCAAGGAGCAGACAATCGTGTCCTCGACTGGTCCATATGCAATCACCTGGTCATTGAAGAAAATCTTACGTGGTGATGCTGAGCCTTACCTTATCAAGCGTTACTCATCAAACGTTGTGGGAGACAACTTCAAGTTTGGTACTGATAAGAATGTGATTATTGCCTTACAAGACGACGTCGGTATGGTAAACAAGAGGGAGTTCCGCAGAGCCACCAGGGAGTCCTTGGCTTTCAATCCGAGAAAGGTTTGAAGAGGATGTGATTACATCTTTATGGACTTCCTCCCTTGTTATTTCCCTTGCTATTGCCCTTGCCATTGCCCTTGCTCTTTCTCTCTGGTTGTCTATATTTGTGTAAAGAACATTGACCTTAATATCACCTCTCGTACTTTCTTGCGATTCCAAAAGATGCACGCATCTCGTCGTAAAACATCAGCCTAAATGCCTTGAACTTGTGTGCCGTGGTAGGTTGGAAGAGCGGATCAGCTGCCGGGAATCTTGGACCAGCTGCTGTATGTTGATTGACTGTTCTCGGATCAATTCCATTGATTTTGTAGTAAATGTTGCGTACAAATCGGTGAAACGCCTGGCTCTGCATGAGCTTGATGAACAGAAAGTCCTCCAAATTGTTGGGACGCATTAGAGTGAACTCAAAGCAAGAGGTTGGTGATGACCGATTGATGCCTTGTGGTAGAAGCGGTAAAAAGCGATTCAAAAAAAAAATACCGAAATGATTTGGTGGTGTGCGGATGTATTGTTTTTCGCGTTTTGTTTAAAAGAAGCCAGCTCACAGCCAGCTCGGGCCACCTGAGTCAGTTCAGCTCAGTACCTTCAAAACCAATCAGACACATCCACAATGATTACGGACGACCAACTAAATCAGATCGCCATCTTCTTTGGTGTTTCCACATTTGTGCTCATCATGGTCTACCACACAATCAGCTCGACAAGCAAGAACTTGAAATCTGAATGAATGAATGAATAGAGACAGAGATAGAGAGACCCTCATATTCAAAAGATGAAAGAGGCTAGAGAGAACTGATAGCGTGTGCTGATCTTTTAACTCAGCGGTGAACAGTACTGTGTGTTTGCTTTGGGAAGCTACGGCGAGTTCTCTGATATGCGTGTGCGTGTGATAAATAACCGTGTTGAATTGAATGCTAACGAACGAAATCATGACTCTCTCTACAACAGTAAAACCTCTATAAAATCTTGCCGTGGCCTATTTAACCCAAAATATCCTCCTCCCCCAAAAGTTCCTTCGAAAGCATCACTAACCTCTCTACTTGTTCAGTAATCGCAGTAAATGCTCTGGCAAATGCCATCCCATGCACCTCTCTCCAGTGCATTTTCATGTGTGACTTCTCACCACGTCTCAGCTTATCATCATCGTCCCCCTCATCATCATCATCATCATCATCATCATCACCATGCTTATTCTTCTTCTGAACCTTGACTAGCTTCTCCCTTAACTGCTCAAGGATATTCTGTTGTGGATCATCCTTCTCAGTGCTTGCCAGTTCGATCTCACTGATTAGATCGTAAAGTTTCCTTCTCGCTGCTATCGCTGATGGAAGATACCTTGGGATCTTGGTGTTTGTTCTGATAGCATTGGAAATGATATAGAGGAGATATATAACTGTGGAAACAGAATCCCTTCTCAGGGTCAGCAGTTTTTTCGTCGCATCTTCGTTCTTGTCTTCCTTCCAAATGTGGAAATATATACCAGACATTCTGGCCTCAATCAGTTTCTCAAGCATGATATGACATGATTCCAGCAGCGCAGAAAACACCTCTCCGTTAAATGTATGAGTTATATCATGTTCCTGCCTTGCTCTTTTCAACAGCTCCTTGTTGGCAATCCAATTCTGGGACATTCTAACTTCCCTAATGTTGGCCAACTCTAAGGTCAAATTAGTAGGGTCGTCATCCTCATCACGATATAAATATCTTTCACTGACAGACTGATAGCTTTGCCCAATGTGTGATACCAAAGATGCATACGATTCATAAATCTCTCTTCTTGCAACAAAGGGCCATATGACCCAATTAGTGAAGACCGTGGTTAGTAATGCCACAAGAACAGCCAAGGAAAGGATCCATGAACGTTTCCAGATATCACTCCTAGAATCATCATCAGCCCAAGCATGCGTGTTGAGGGAAATGATTGTAAATGCCAGCAACCCAATAAAACTTGATCTTGGGTGCACATCAACCAGAAAGAAGTAGGAGAACACTACAACAAACACTGCGGCAAATACACCCACCACCACTGGATTGTTTGTTGATGAGTACGATGACAACCATCCCCAAAAAGAACCCAGCAGCCAACAGGAAATTCGGAACTTCAGATTAACCCAAGTGCCAGAATTTCTCGGGCTCAGAAAGTAGTAAATAAGCACCGGACACCAGAAACAGTTGTAAGTGTAGTACCAATTCCAGGACATTTTCAGCCAACTCGGCAGTGAAAGGAAAATCACAACAAAAGACACTTTGAAAGCGTACTTGGACTGATAATCAACAATTATCTTACTCAACTGCCATATTTTGAACCTCAATCGGTTTGGGGTAGAGTGAAAATTAAAATCATTGTGATCAATTGCACGAATTGCTTTGGGATCTTCATCACATTGGTCCTGATTACGGCCTTTAACTTGCTCTTGCTTGATTCTAGAGGTGTTCAAGTTGTATATCCTCTCAAAGGCATCATCAACAGCAGCTATAGTCTCAAAATAATAGAAAATAGAGTTGGCACCTTGATCACGAAGACATCTCTCTGACAGCCTCCTCAGTGACCTCTCCAGTGGGTAATTCGGCAAAGTGGCGCGGTGGTAGGGGTTTACATGACGACAAGCTTTGAGGGTAACATCAGAAAGTGAGGAGATACCCATAGATGCTTGTCTTGAGTAACGAAGAAACAAGAAGATGTTTATCACTTTCTCTTGATCAAGGAGGGCACGGCAAAAGTACTCTGATTTGGAAAACTTTCTGTAAGCAACATCCAATTGATGAATCTTCTTCCTTAACTCCGCCACTGATATTTCCAATTTTTCAAGGGTTTCTGTTCTATTCTTTTCAGGACTAGAGGTATTCTTAAAAGTGTTCAGACATGACTCGATGTTTTCAATACATTCAATCATTTGCAGTAACAGTTTGTACATCGGTCTTGCAAACCTTTCGTTCATAATTGACACATAGACAAATTCCTTCCCTTTGACATAATTCGGATGCAAATGTATGTTCATGGGCGTCCCGTGCGTAGGAACGGGAGTAGCAACTCCAGAGTTGACTGCGTGAGTACCGGGGGTGCTTGTTACAGCCTCTTCGGTCACCTCTGTGAAGAACAGACTTGTATCACTGGGTATAATACGCAATGGAGCCATAATGAAATTGATGCGATTTCTAATGTGTTTGAGATCATCTTGTTGAAAGATGGAGAATTTGAAGGTGGATAGAAACTCTCTAAAGTTCTCTGAAAGTCTCAAGGTCTGATTTACAGCTTCTGTTTGAAGCTGGGAAATATAATCCTTATCTGAAAGTGTATCCATCTTAGAGAGTGTTATGAGTAAAGTTTTGATACTGGTTGTGGTATTAGTGATCGCCGTCATGGTCCCTCTTGGACCCAAATATGGGAAATAAACTGAGGACAACGCCAGGGAAATCAGAACTCCAAACAAATACGGAATACCAATGTCCCAACACAGCTTCCAATTAACGACAGGGTTACTCAGCTCTAAACAAGAAGACAAGAATATCAAGACAATACCACTTGCAAGAAACATATAGTAGAATCTGATAAAGTACCCCTTAATACAACCCATAAAAAACAGGCCAATGAATAATGAGCCGGCTAAGATACCACCTTGGTGATTTCTGGTAGGTTGTGTGGCAACAGATATGTACAATGCCAATGACGACCAGCCCAAACCCAACGCAAGTCCTATAATGGCTTGTACTGTCATCTCTATTTGGGTTCCAATGGGATGAACGGGGTGGTGCAAAAGAGTGGCAATTGGCATAAAAACACGATACTCACCAAGCCAGTTTCGAGGCTTGTCTATAAGACAGATTATGAATGATATCATGTAGGCTATGGAAAACTTGGTCAAGATTTTCCAGTTTTTGGAGGATTCCAGTACTATTTCATTGAACTTGGCTCTGAAATCATAGCTGAACCCCCACACGAATCTCCTTTTCCGATTATCATCCGTTTCATGGTTGCCAATGTTTTCTGGCTTGTTGTAGATGGGATCAAAGAATCCATCTCGTAACTCCCTCATACCGAAATCTTCCATATCATTCTCTGTGGAGTTCTGCTGAACTGTCAGCTGTGACAGTTTGAGTTGTGACATTGAGGTACGAGCATTGTTGGTGATACTGAAATCTGAATTTGAATGTGCAAGTCCTTTAAACGTGGATCTCAAGAGAATGTCCTCATGACGAATCATCACGGGAGGCGGTGAAGAACTGGGGTGTTCATGTTCTCCAGGAGAATTGCCAGCATCGCACGGTGAAGCAAACATGACAATGCCTACCTTTGAAACTTCAGGCTCGCTATTCAGTCGGATGCTAGTGTATGTGCCGGTGTCCCTGTATCTTTTGTTCTAATTGAGACGTAACTAAAGTTGTTTTTGTTATTTGTTCTGTTTTGTTCAGTTTGCCTTTGTCTTTGTTTTTTTTTGAATTGGCGGTTTGGTTTTGTTACCCGCTGTGTACAAACTTGACACATTTGATTTGCAGACGGGCGCAGCCCCCTTCTGAAAAGGCGGGTTCAGGTGAAGCAGATTCAGATACTATTAAAGACAGCAGGACACCCATACTGACTATGATTTTGGCTACGTTTGAAACTGAGCCGTTTAAAAAAAAAAGATAAAACAACAATCTCCTAATTTCCTAGTCCTAATTCCTAATTGCACAATCTCCTCCCCAAATGTACCAAAAAGGGAGACCGACCACAAAGACCACAAACAGTTGGCGCTTAAAAGCTTAATTAAAAATCAAAAAGGCTTGCCGCCGCCCCAACTATATAAGTACGAGTATTTCACACTTCACATTTCCAGCGATTAGCTTTGTCAATAATGCCAGATAGCCAACATCATCAAAAGCCCTTATTGGGCTTTGTCGTAGCACAAGACACGACTTTGGCTGACGAGTGCATCTCTCTTCTTGACAGAAACGAGTTAGTGGTGATTCAAAGGCAAGATCCTCAGCTATATGAAGTAGCATTAGCAGCGACGGCAGCAGCAAATATTGATTTTGGATCGTTTGCCATTTTGACAACAGCTTGTTCATTGCATAGAGCGCTCTCGGTATACGCACCAGGGGTCTTTGTCCTAAATCCACTACTTGGCCCCAAAAAGTCAGGTCATCTCAGAGTAAGCGCTGAGAGAGTGGGTGTAACTTCTGGTGAAGTATGCTTGAGATTTGATGGTCCGTCAAGTGCTGTGCTCGAGGTAAGTACTTCACCACATACCCGCTAATCCACGAAAACCTATTCTAACACAGACAAACAAGTTTCTTCGATCGTATCTCCAAAAGAATAGAGAAGGGGGTGATCTACCATTTAGAATTCAAACATTAGTCTCGCATCGGACATTGAATGAATCAGGCAAAAAGGGTAAAGTGACGACTAAAGTCAACAGTAGACCCTTCGGTTTACTTCCAGGTTATCACGCAACATTCACCTCACCAGATATCGAGGCGCTTTGCCTAAAGCTCATTAGTCAACCAAAAAAATGCCGCCGCCAGGAATTTGCATCACAAGGGCTGCTGCCTAGTTGTGGAAGACCTCCATTGAAGCCAATTGAGGTGGTGGCAGATCCATGTGTGGGTCAAGTAGGAAGAACTAAAAACATGGAAGAGCCAATAACAGAAACCACAGATCATTTTTCCAAGTTAGACGAAAAAAAGGAGTTCGCATTGATTGAACTTAACAAGCGTGAGGTGACATTCATTATTGGAAAGAATGGATGGAAAATTGGTAGCATCAGAGAAAAGAGTGGAGCCCATGTAAAGGTTGTTCCTATCAATAGCAGTTCTGACCCTTCTGTGAGGTTCAATGACCCAAACACCAAACAGTTCATGAGGCTGACAGGCACAAAGTCTCAATTGGAAAAAGCACTTCGTCTCATTGAGGCAGAGATTCACTTCTTCCGTTTAAATGGCATTGTTCAATATTGATTGTTACTCACTTTGCTTTGGAATAACAAAAAACTTGGACTCTTTTTAGGGCTGAAATTTACTCACTGATTGCGTTAATTCCGGTATGGCGGGTAATGTCATTAAGTATGCCTAGTTGCCTTATTCGGACTGGACTACATTTCTTTTAATTTTTTTTTTCACTCTGTTGGAAAAAAACTTTTTCTAGTTCAAAAAAATTTTCAATCCTTGCATTTACTTCTTTCTACTTCCCAAAACTTCAAGTTTTACTATCCAAAATGGCTGAAGGTGTTTTCCCAGGTGCTATCGGTATCGATCTAGGTACTACCTACTCTTGTGTTGCTACTTACGACTCTGCTGTCGAAATTATTGCCAACGAACAAGGTAACAGAGTTACCCCATCCTTTGTTGCTTTCACTGCTGAGGAGAGATTGATTGGTGATGCCGCTAAGAACCAAGCCGCTTTGAACCCAAAGAACACTGTCTTTGATGCCAAGCGTTTGATTGGTCGTCGTTTCGACGAGGAGTCTGTTCAAAAGGACATCAAGACCTGGCCATTCAAGATTGTTGACAACAACAACTCCCCACTCATTGAGGTTGAGTACTTGGGTGAACAAAAGACCTTCTCCCCACAAGAGATTTCCTCCATGGTTTTGACCAAGATGAAGGAGATTGCTGAGGCCAAGATTGGTCAAAAGGTTGAGAAGGCCGTCATTACCGTCCCAGCTTACTTTAACGATGCTCAAAGACAAGCTACCAAGGATGCTGGTGCCATTGCTGGTTTGAACGTTCTACGTATCATTAACGAGCCAACTGCTGCCGCCATTGCTTACGGTTTGGGTGCCGGTAAGTCTGAAAAGGAAAGACACGTTTTGATCTTTGACTTGGGTGGTGGTACTTTCGATGTTTCCTTGTTGCACTTGGCTGGTGGTGTCTTCACCGTCAAGTCCACCGCTGGTGACACTCACTTGGGTGGTCAAGATTTTGACACCAACATGTTGGAGCACTTCAAGGCTGACTTCAAGAAGAAGACCGGTTTGGATATCTCCAACGACGCAAGAGCTTTGAGAAGATTGAGAACTGCTGCTGAGAGAGCCAAGAGAACCTTGTCCTCTGTCACCACTACCACCGTTGAAGTTGACTCCTTGTTCGAGGGTGAAGACTTCTCTGCTAACATCACCAGAGCCAGATTCGAGGACATCAACGCTGCTTTGTTCAAGTCTACTTTGGACCCAGTCGAGCAAGTCTTGAAGGATGCCAAGATCTCCAAAGAAAAGATTGATGAAGTTGTCTTGGTTGGTGGTTCTACTAGAATTCCAAAGGTCCAAAAGTTGTTGTCTGACTTCTTTGAGGGTAAGCAATTGGAGAAGTCCATCAACCCAGATGAGGCTGTTGCCTACGGTGCCGCTGTTCAGGGTGCCATCTTGACTGGTCAATCCACCTCTGACGACACCAAGGACTTGTTGTTGTTGGATGTCTCCCCATTGTCTTTGGGTGTCGCCATGCAAGGTAACGTCTTTGCCCCAGTTGTTCCAAGAAACACCACTGTCCCAACTATCAAGAGAAGAACTTTCACTACCGTTGCTGACCACCAAACTACCGTTCAATTCCCAGTCTACCAGGGTGAGCGTGTTAACTGTTCTGAGAACACTTTGTTGGGTGAGTTCGACTTGAAGGGAATTCCACCTTTGCCAGCTGGTGAGCCAGTCTTGGAGGCTATCTTTGAGGTTGATGCCAACGGTATCTTGAAGGTCACTGCCGTCGAGAAGTCCACCGGTAAGTCTGCTAACATTACCATCTCCAACGCTGTCGGTAGATTGTCATCTTCTGATATCGAGAAGGCCATTGAAGATGCTGAGAAGTTCAAGAAGTCTGATGAAGACTTCTCCAAGCGTCACGAGGCCAAGCAAAGATTGGAGTCTTACGTTGCCTCTATTGAGTCCACTGTTACTGACCCAGTCTTGTCTTCCAAGTTGAAGAGAGGTTCCAAGGACAAGATCGAGGCTGCTTTGTCTGACGCCTTGGCCGCTTTGGAAATCGAAGAGTCCACTGCTGAGGACTACAGAAAGGCTGAGGTTGGCTTGAAGAGAGTTGTCACCAAGGCCATGGCTACCCGTTAAGGAACTCCTTGACCATTTTGTTCATAAAGTTTGTTAATAAAGTATTAAAAGGATATCTTGCGTTTGTTAGTGAGATTGTACGTTGCCATTTTAAGAAACGAGTACATAACATTAAATTTAAACATTCAGAGAATTGAAAACATCATTCAACAACAACGGGGCCACCCACCACTGATCGGGTTCAGCGTTGTCTTCTTCTCTTTTGGGTATATTTGGCGAAACTTCTCTCGAGTTGACCACGAACGTTAGTCTTTTGAGCACCGATGAAACTTCTGATGGCAACTTCGATGGCCTTATCCAAGTCGCTCTCAGAGACGTACTCTGCGAGTCTCATTTTGGCAAATGCTTCGGCCGTTCTAATGATGGATTCAAAATGACGGACGGTGATGGGGAAGGAACCAGTGACCTTCGATTGGTGACGAAGATCCGCATATACTCTTGCAATCTTATCCTGTTCCACTTGTTGTAGCTTTGGGAAGACCTTTGAGCGTGCGTAATGAATATACTTCATCAAGAACTCTTGTGATAAAGGAGAAATCTCACTCTCCTTCTCTTTGTTCAGTTTATTAATCTTTTCTCTTCTTGAGAGTCCCTTAGATCGTGTTGGTGTGCCATGATCCTCGTCATCCTCGTCATCCTCGTCCATATTTTCTTCTTCCTCTTCATCTTCATCCTCATCTTCATCCACGGTCTTGGATGATCTCATGTGGGAATCGAGAACAAAACTCGCCAATCTCTCATCATTCTCTGGGTTCACCAAATCTCTAACGACACATAAAATATCAAAACGGGACAGAATCGGTTCTGTTAAATCCACATTTTGCGGAAGGGTCAATGTAGAATTGTATTTACCACCGTTTGGGTTCGCAGCGGCAATGATTGCGCATCTAGCCTGCAAGGTGGTCACGATACCTGCCTTGGAAATGGAAATACTCTGCTGTTCCATTGCCTCATGGATGGACGTTCTATCTTGGTCATTCATTTTGTCAAACTCATCAATCAAACACACACCTTTATCAGCCAACACCAAGGCTCCACCTTCCAGTGTCCATTCCTTTGTAATGACATCTTTTCTGACACTTGCAGTAAGACCCACAGCAGAAGCACCTTGACCGGTGGCAAAAACAGCTCTGTGTGCAGTCTTCTCCACATACTTCAAGATTTGAGATTTGGCAGTACCTGGGTCACCAAGTAGCAGAATGTTGATATCACCTCTAATAGAGTGCTTCCCGTTAACATTCTTGGGAACACCGCCAAATAGAGAACATGCAATACCAGTTTTGATATCCTTGTGGCCGTAAATGGATGGAGCCATCGAATTAATAACCTTGTCAATAATATTAGGCGATCTAGCAATTCGTCTGAACTCACGTTCGTCTTCTTCAGACCAACTAAAGCGATCTAGACCTTGTTCAGAAAACTCATCAGTAGAAGACGTCTGGCCTTCCCTCCTTCTGACAGCGTTTGCTTCAATGACAGTCTGGAACACGGGGAACCCATTTCTTGCGTTCAGATTACCATCATATGTTTCCTTGTAGACACCAGTTACTTCGATTTCTTCACCAGGTTTGGCCACATCGACAAGATCCCAAAGAAGAATCACCTCTCGCTGACGTGGCAATCTACCAGCTGGAACTGTACCAGGAGCTTCTTGGAGTGTCAATCTTTGGTAATTTCTGTACAGTGTTTTCTCTGAGTTCATCTTGAATGGGCCTCTTCTTTTACAATTGGAGCAGAAAGAGACCTTGACCTCTTGGTTTGCCTCTTGGAAAAACGGACCAAGGATTTGCCCACAGTTTTGACAGTCAAACTTGACATACTTCAACTGTGGAAACACGCCTGTTCTTCTCGTCACGACACCAGAAACTCGCACCAGGGAATTCAAATCACCTTCTCTCAACTCTCTCAGTGTTGATACTTTTGGGAAGTCTGATATTCTAACGTGGATCTCAGAGTGAATTTGAGAATAGTCAGGGTAATGAAGCTCAATAGCCTCAATGGCAACTGAATCAAAGATCTTCAAGATATCATCTGGACACATTGTCAGGAACATGGCCAAAATGGCTTTGGACTCACTCAAATGTCTATAACTCACCTCTAAGCTCTCGCTGTTGACTTCACCCAGAGTTCTGATTCTAGCACCGTAGACAGATCTACCTTGGTCGTCAGTGTACTCCAGTAAGAAGGACTTCAGTTCTCTAGCAATAGTCTTGGCGACGTTGGGTTGAGTCACCCATTCGCTCAGACTCTGTGCCTTGACGTCGGCAAGAGACTCCAATGTGAGCTCCTCGGCCAGTGGATCAATATCAAAGTCATCCATATCTTGATCCTCATCAAATCCACCCCCACCGCCTCTTCTTCTTCTCAAAGTTGGGACTCTTCCATCAGTATCATCGTCATCATAGTATGCTCCTTCTCTGAGCACCGCATCTCTCTGGTCCAGTCTTCTTGTCACGGCGTTGTAATCACCCAAGCTCATGTCCTCAACAATGGTGTCATCAATGTTGTCCTCCAGATCGTAACTGTCCTCCCCTTCATTACGTGAATAATCGCGCTCCATCCCTTCCATCAGATCGACAGCATCTTCGGGCTCGCTCCCAATAACATCTTCTGAATCCTCAACCTCGTCATCGTTGTATCGAGGGAAGTTGGGGGAGGAGGGAAGAGCACCACCAGGCGATCGTGCTCCCATTGGTGAACCAGCCAACGATGAGCTAGCGCCGTGGTTATTATTACTATCGTTGTTCTCATCATCATCCCCAGCAGGTCTCTTCCTGCCTGTCATTGCGCTCGTCTGGTTTCTTGTTGTGGTTTAGCCGCCGCCATCTTCTGTAACTGAAGAAGACAAAAATTTCTGCATTCAATTAAATTTCCCAAACTGGCATCTGTGTGTGTACAAACGCGAAAAAAAATTAAAAAATATACTTCACAGAAAGGTGAATCCTGTAATGTGTAAATGCGCCAGCCCGGAGTCGAACCGGGGGCTCAAAGATGGCAACTTTGAATTTTACCGCTAAACCACTGGCGCTTTCTGTTGGTTCTTCAACTTTTATGATAAACCAATGTTGCGGTATTTCTTAGAAGCCGAAAACTTCCGAATTTGTCTAGAGTGCAGACAACCCGCCGCCGCCGCCAGGTCTGCCTCCTCTTTCTTCCCCACCATGGAAGAGAAGGGGAAATTATTTCATGAAAAAAAACTTGATGTGGGATATATCAATTGAGTTTTAATATTTGAAGAAAATTCACCCCCTTCTACATTCGAGTGCCTCAGACTAAACCAGAAGGTGTACTGCCAGTGTGATGGTTCCATACTGCGCCACTTCTGCTTAACTCCTCTATCGATACATTTTTATTATTATCAACGTTGTTTTTACGATGCTATCATCATCCTACAACCAACTCACGGGACATCAGAAGAGAGACTTTGCTAGGCTAATAGCAATTTCTGTTGTCCTCTCAGTGGGGTTTATTGGACTCTCATTCACTGTCGAGATTCTTCGCTCGCCAGGTAGGATTTATGTGCCGAATCAACTCGATTACTTCAGGGCATTGCTCCTTAGTTGCATTACTTCATTAGTGATCAATTTCACGTACCGATACATCCACAAGTACTTTCTCTTCCTTAAAATCTGGCTGATATTCTTTGGATTGCTCCTTCTTGCATTGCCACAGACAACTGGGGTGTCGGATGTTCGCACTCCGTCCAAGTGGAACCTGGTAAAGAGAGAATCGTTCCTTTACGGTGTGTTCTACCAGATTGTGTCGACTATCTTTTATATTCATGACCAGGTTGTCATTGCGCAGAATGGTAGCGAAGTGTTGATGGAAGCTACAGATCCCAACAACGAGGAGACGTTGATGAATGAGTCTGTTCGCCAGAGATCAACGCTAGAGAATTGTCTTGAGGTCAGACGGAAGTCCAATCATCTAAAGAGAATCCTATACCCTGAGGCGTTCAAGCCACCACTTGACTCTCTAACTGCGGACACTACGGGCACAGCAGACTCAGGCGCACTTCTTATGAAGCCAAGTCTGTCTTATGGAAGTACTATCAATCTACCTTCACCTTCACCACCAACTCCCCAAAAGATGGTTGGCGATTCGCCAGGATCACCTCATCACCCTCTGGATACACTACCCCATTCACCGAGCCCGGGAGCTCTAGTAGCTGCATTCTATTCTATAAGCTTAAAAAGCCACATCATTCCTCTTGGTTCCTTCCAGTGGATCATTGACCACAGCATCTGGATCGCATCAGAGTTCCTGTACGAAATTGGACTCTCCCTGATGCTTTCCATCACCTTCATCTACGTTCCTGACTTTGACGAACTCAAGTTTTCCTTCCTGGAGAAGTACTTTTACAACAAAGTGGATCAATTTGTCCTTGAGATTATACTTCCTTTATTCGTTCTATTGTCGATTCTACACCTATCTGAAATCTACGTCACTTCAAGACAACTGAGTGCACACAGATCTACGAGGGCAATAGTCGCCAGTTATTGGACCAGCATTGTTGTCTCTGCCGCTCTGTTTACTCTCGGACTACTGGTTGGCTAAATCATTCCATTAATCTATCTGCTCCTATAATATACATGACTTTATGAACAAAAGAAATGTCATCTCCGGTCCGGTCCGGCGGTCGGCATTAAAAAAATTATTTTACTCCGCCATCATTTCTTGGAAGCGTTTTTTTCTTTCTCGTTTGTTTACATTTCAGCTCTGTGCTGTCATCATCACAATTTAAGTAGCTTCCTTCAATGAGCTCCGACCACGCCCCGCTGCTCAACAATGGCACTGCAGTTTTGCCCGTGAAGCGCACTCTGACACAGCGTCTCCAGAGAAATGCCAGTGTGTGTCTCAAGTCCTCTCCAGCCAACATGTTGTTGGTTTTTGTACCACTTGGGATCCTTGCTAAAGAACTCCACTGGGGTGCTCAGTGCACCTTTTGGCTTAACTTCTTTGCCATCATCCCGTTAGCATCCCTGCTTGCGTTTGCGACGGAGGAACTTGCTAGCCATGTTGGCGAGACTCTTGGAGGCTTGCTGAACGCAACTTTTGGGAACGCAGTGGAGCTGATTGTCTCCATCATTGCCCTTAAGGAGAACCAGGTGAGAATTGTGCAGGCGTCAATGCTGGGTTCCATTCTGTCTAACTTACTTCTTGTTCTTGGGTGCTGTTTTATCGCTGGTGGTTTCAATAGACTTCAACAGACGTTCAACCAGACTGTCGCACAAACAATGAGCTCCCTATTGGCCCTTGCCACGGCTAGTTTACTGATTCCAGCCGCGTTTCATGCCAGCTTGCCCGTGAAGAATGAGCCAGAGGAATCACAAAAGTTGATCCTGAACCTCTCAAGAGGTGCCTCTGTTGTTCTGTTGGTTATCTACGTCTTGTACCTGTTCTTCCAGCTCAAGACACACAAGGACCTCTTTGAAGGTATCAACCAAGAGTTGGCCGATAATATCTCCATTGAATGCGAAAGCACTGACCTTGACCATCCACCAAAAGAACACACTGAGACTTTATCCACCGCTGCCTCAATCTCTATATTGTTTATCGTCACATTGGTTGTCTCTTTGTGCGCAGACTCCCTTGTTGGGTCCATTGATGAGATTGTTGAATCGAGTGGTGTTTCAAAGACATTTATTGGTTTGATTGTGATCCCAATTGTGGGAAATGCAGCTGAACACGTCACTGCTATTGTCGTTGCAGTGAAGGACAAGATGGACCTTGCCATTGGTGTCGCTATTGGCTCTTCTCTCCAAATTGCACTCTTTGTAACCCCCTTCATGGTGCTGTTGGGATGGGCAATTGATATTCCAATGAGTTTATACTTCTCTACATTTGAAACTGCCGTGTTGTTTGTCAGCATGCTGATTACCAACTATTTGATCCTGGATGGTGAGAGTAACTGGCTAGAGGGCGCAATGTTGCTAGGCACATATTCCATTATTGCACTCGCATTCTTTTATCTACCTGATGTGCAGATGTGAATCTCCTATACTATTATGATTACTTTTACTATTATAATAATATATTATTATTATTATTCCATAGGTAGTGTGTAAGTGATGATTCTCCTTGAAATCTCATCTCATATACCCACTACCAACATATTCATTTACTATTGGAAATATTACCCGCTTTGGAATACGCCATATAAACACAAGCCAACGGCTTTAGCGGATAAATTCATAGTAGGAGCTTCCCCATCAATGACCATATCTTGGTCAAACGTGATCGATCATCTGATGAATGCATCCCCTCCTGAAAATGTACACATCTGTCTGAAGCAGAAGCTCCGCCAAAGCCTTGGTAAGAACCAGATCCCCGCCAGTATCTGCCATATGAGGTGGATCATTACGAATGTGCCCGCAGCTAGATAGTATGGGTGAGGGCTCACCGAACGGAATTTTTTGAACCCCTTGTACAGATCAACTAACCATGACGTGACCCGGTGACGATGAGGAGGTTTACTGTAGAATGTTTTTCTTGTAGAGCGGAAATCGGAATAAAACAGAAAATCCGTTTCGGTTGTCCTAAATTCTGTTCAGAGCTGCTGCATCAATAACTGGCCCATATGATATAGAATAGAAGAATAATTGAGCTTATAGGCGTATGATTCTAGTTACCTCTAAATTTCTTTCTATGAGACCAACAGTTTCCACTGTTGTTGTGTTTTTTTACTGAGAAGCTGATTTCTTGTCCCCGGAACATCTCCAAAGAATTTTGTCTCAAGAAAATTGATGCCGTTGGTCTAAAATCCCGGCAGAAAATCCGTTGGTTACTCGGTAGTGGAAAAACCCAACCTGGTTCCGTTTAGCGCGGGGCTTGCTGAAAACAGAAAGACATACATAAACCTCCTCCGTGTTTTAGCGGTGGCTTGGTTCTCTTCACAGCTCTCAGTTAACTGGTACACAGCTATGTCCCACTACATATGCACCCACCAACCTGTAGGTCAGTTCTGAAGGAAAACTACAGCGTAAGGCTGTGTTTGGGTGTGACCCCGGACAATGATACATACTTCATGTTAGCGAGACACGGATAGCACCTTCAATTCTGACAGCAAAGTGCGGAAGATCTTACGTGTACTACCGTCAGCATCAGTCATTCAATATCATTCACGCAAGGGTAATAATAACCAAATAATAAAAAGGGAGCCCCACCACTGCTGCTTGGTGTCAATACTGTGTGTTCCCCGTTTCTTTATTGAGACACAAGTTGATTACTTTTTTTCAGGGTTGTTGGATGCATACTGTGTGTATAACTTCATCAGACGTACGTTCTAAATTGCAATGTGTAAGCCGCGGTGTCCAATCACAGTGCCGGTGATGGACTCCGTACTTCCAAGAACTATTATCCCCAATAATATATACTATTATTGGGCTTGGAAGGAAACGGGAGTTCCGATTCGCCCGCCGGCCGCGACTCAATCCAAAGGGCTCATAGCAACCAAGAGGGGGAAATTGCAGAACTACAACTTTGAACAATTAGTTCCAGTTTCTGAGCCTGTTAGTGTGAAGACACACATATATACATTATCCTTCTTCTTCACTCTGCTGTGTAAATTGCTTGTTCTGGGTCCCCGATCACCCAGCAAGGCACAATAAATGTCGGGTCGGCGAACGATCGCGTCGACCAGCCGAACATGTACCCCAAGCCCAAGCATCAACAAAAACTAAAAAGCCAGTAAGAACCCCCCATTTATGGAGACCATGCATGACCTTGATCCCCCATGGGGGTCAAAGTATGCCGCAACTGTAGCAGAAGCTGCTATGTACGGAACAACCAGTTTCTCCAGAAGTCCTGACCAAAAGGTCTGTGCGAAAATTGTTTAGTTTTATCCGAGGATGTGTTTTTCTCTTTGCCTTCCAATTTCTTGTCCAAACCGGGTGCGGTGCGCCGTGTGTGTACACAGTTTAAATTTAACAACGAGGAGAAGCTTAATCAAATCTTGGGAATGTCGTTCGTTGTGTTTGTGTGTCGTGTCGCCTCTGCGGTTGGATGTTATAGATCATTGCCCCCTCGGTGTTTGTTGTCCACTTCAAGTAGTAGATGGTCAGAGCTTGTAGCTTGCTGACAAAGACTGGTGCTTAGATCACCAACTAAACAAAGAGATACACGCCGCATATGCCTCAAGTCTTGGAAGTAGACCGTTCATGCCCTGAGAATTTGTCCCCTACGAGGAATCTTTTTTTGACTAAAAAGCTGTCCGCTGAAGTTCTTTGGGAATCAGACGAAGACACCTTCACCTTACAATTAACCCCCTACATACATGCAGACATACCACTAACGTCGAAGGAGAAGTTATAGATAGATAATTTCTTAGAACCGACGTTAACAAGTTACATAAAAGCCGACAAGGTTTGATCACCTGGTTGAGTTCGATCGGTTTTTCTCTTGTGTCTCGTTAAAAATTTTAGTTGGCGGAGGGGAAAAAAAACACCAAGAAATGATTTGTCCCCGGAGTTTCTTTTTTTCCACTCTGCATAAAAACTGTAAAAAGTCTTATGCACGGGTTTTTTTTTATTTTTTTTTTTCTTTGCCCTCTTTGTGGGAGTGTTTTTTTTCTCTTCTTGATGAATGACTTCATAAAACGAGTATAAATTCAAGCACCCCTGCTCCAAAGCGACCCCACACTGTTGCAGCGAGTCAACAATTATATCACCATCATTTCAAAATGAGTGAAGGTATAAAGCCAGACGTCTTCCACTCAGACGATATCCATTCGGAATATCTTGAGGCACAGGGACAACCAGTTGGTAAGTAGTGTTTTTGCCGCCATCCAGAGAGCTCTTTTGATACTTCGCTTTTTTGTCTGTTTGTGGAACCACCATGGCCATGCCATGCCATTGATTCTCCAGATGTACATATCCTAGTTCCTTTTTTTTTGTTGTATTGTTTTGTTTTGTGATCCTCGGTCGTGTCCTGTAAGTTATTTATGTCCCGGGCCGGAGCAACTGGCAATTTTATATAAAAAAGCACATGGATCTTTATGGCTGGGAGGGGGAAATAAAACAGTCAACCTTAACGCCTTTCTAACATGAGTCAAGGTTCCAACTCTGGTACTGGCTCTGGCTCAGGATCCAGCTCGCAGGAGCCGAAGGCCAGTCCCAGTGGATCATCACTTGAACACAAAATGCACAACACTGAACATCAAGAGTTTCTCAGATATAACGATGACGATACTAACAATATTTGGGTAGCTCCGGTATCTGGCTTAGAAGGTGCTGCCACCAATGTCAACAGAGAACACCACCATGGTGACAAGAAGATCTTTTACAACAGGTTGCAAAAGGTGAGATATGCCTTTAGAGAGCCACTAGCCGAGTTCCTTGGTACCATGGTACTTGTCATGTTTGGTGATGGTGTTGTCGCTCAAGTTGTCCTTTCCGAAGGTCAGAAGGGTAACTATACCACTATCGCGTTCGGTTGGGCAACAGCTGTGTTTTTGGGTTATGCTTGTTCAGCTGGTATCTCCGGTGCCCACTTGAACCCAGGTGTCACACTATCTGCTGCTGTCTTTAGAAGATTCCCATGGAGAAAAGTTCCATATTACATTTTTGCTCAATTCCTCGGTGGTTACTGTGGTGCCTTGCTAATGTACGGTGTGTACATCCAAGCCTTCAATGACTTTGAAGGTCCAGGTGTAAGAACTGTGACTGGGCCAACTGCTACTGGTGGTATCTTTTGTACTTTCCCACAAGAGTTTTTGTCCACGCAAGGCCAGGTTACCTCTGAGCTGGTTACCTCTGCCCTGTTGCAAATGGGTATCTTCGCTATGACTGATCCATTCAATGCGCCAATGGGTTCATCGTTTCCATTCGGTTTGTTTATTTTGATCTTCGGTCTAGGTTCCTCTTATGGTTACTTGACTGGGTATGCCATCAACTTTGCCAGAGATTTCGGTCCAAGATTGGCTGCTGCCTCTGTCGGTTACCCAAGCGAGATGTTCACTCTCTACCATCATTATTTCTGGGTCCCAATGATCATCCCTGCCATTGGCTGTTTGACTGGTGCCTTTTTCTATGACTTGTTTGTTTACCAGGGTCTCGACTCTCCATTGAACCAACCAGACTATGGTTGGAGTGAGAGAGTTGAGGGTATCAAGGCCTTTGAGCTAAAAAACTTGAAGCCAGACTGGGACATTGAGGCTGCCAACATTCACGAAGAAAACAAATAGAGAGAAACTTTGCATATCCTTTAATGAATATTAATGAAAGTCCTTTAATACTTATATGCACTTGAATAACATAACATCGTAGTTGGCAACAACAAACACTTTGGCCGCACGAAAACTGGTGGATTCCACTGTTGTTTTTATATACACACAGACACGGTATCATATGCAAGTGGATTTGGATGCCGAACGGAAGGTCCCGAACGGAAGTTCCCTTTTAAGACCTCTCATTGGATTCCTTTATGTACGGCTGGGTGGGTGGGTGTGTGGTGTTCTCTTCTTGATGCCTTACATGCACCCCACCCCATTTGTAATCTTCTGAGAGCCTAGAGCAGAAATGTAATATAGAATGAGTCCAGACTTCTTCTTCATGGTGGATTCTCCAGATATAGTGGTATTTTCTTAATCATCAATCACTAGAGTTTTCCAGAACCATAGCCTCGTTTCATTATATTAATATGTGAAGAAAAGCACCAAGATACACACGGTTATCAGCGAAGCCAAAATCACGGCATCCCTCTTCCGTCTTGTATTGATCTTGGCCACAATCACATTTATCCCTGGAACGCTCCCTAGAGTCCCCACGATTCTGTTACCTGCTGTATTCAACATGCTTCTCTGGCCCAGCAGATTCTCTCTGGTTTCATACGCCCTGTTGATCAAGTCATCGGCAATGGTATTCAACCTATTCACTCTGCGTGATTCGTCTTGAATGTAATCAATTTCATCCTCCTCCCCACCCGCACCTGCGCCCTCAGTGGTAAAGCGGGTACGTTTGTCAATGTCATTCTGAACGTTGAGGAGTAAATTCATCTTGTTACGTTCTTGTAACAAGCTACTTCTGATTCCACCAAAGTTGGTCCAATTCTCACGAAGGATCTCTTTATGACGGTTCAATTGCTGCAGCTTCACATTTGAGATGTTCGCATCGGAGTCAGCAATACGTGTGAGGTTTTTGAGAAGTGTGTCTCGTCTGTACAACAGCTCTTCAATCTCCTTGTCCAGTTTAGTCTCGTTGGCTAAAGGAGACGCCGTCACGCTCACAGCAAAGCTGGAATACTTTGACAAAAGCCCACTAGTTTGATTCTCTAATGCTAGCGCCTGTGATCTGATCGAGTTGAATGTTGACATTTTGTTGATATCAGTCCTGAAGTGATGACGATGATACCTAGGAAAGAAAGAAGCGATATCTTTCGGGAATATCTTCAAACTGAAATCAGGTGTCCTGAAATATACGCACATTATAGGGGTGTTCTAGTGGTGGTGTGCGTAATTATCCGCACTCGTTAAATCAGTCCGCAAGTGCCCAGTGCCCAATACCCAATGCCCAAAGACGCTGAACCAGTTCACAAGAAACGACGTTTGTGGACTGTTCTGGAGGACCAGAGACGTGTCACAGGGATGAATAAACCACCATATTCCATGGCCACCATTCACTTCACCCATAGTGTAATGCAATTCCGGTCTGATTCTGAGCGTAGATTGAATGACTGCATGTGTTGAGACCAGCTCCCATGATTCACACTCAGCAGTGCCGCTGCCGCTGTCGCTAGTGCTCAGTCTAAAGTTGAGAACAGGTGATTGGTAATTCTGGTTATACACTATCAGTAATTGGGTCTCTGTTAGTGTGGTTGATTGAGTTGAAACTGCCGCTGTCGCTGTGGCCTTCAAGTGGGCCTTGTTCTGATGGATCACAATACTGTGGATTCTGGGGTTTGTTCCAAGAAACTCAGCCAATTCAGGTAACTGTTCTGCAAACTGTGCTCTTGAAATCATTACAGCAAACAGTAAAATGAGAATCTAAAGCGTACACAAAGCTCTTACTTTACTTTATATCTTTTTTTTTATATTATCATCATTTTTTTTTAATGGGAATGGAATATATAAGTAACGACAGGGTTCTGTGTTTATACAAAAAAGAAAAATAAATAAAACTTCTTAAATAGCAGGCATCATCTCGAATAACACCAGCGAATGCGTATGTACCAACTTTTCTTCCTCAGCTCCAAGCCTCTCCTCCTGTTTTTTTTTGTATTTTTGTATTTTTTTGTATTTTTGCTTGTAATTCTTAATCGAGGGCCAAACCTTTCTTGATCTCAGCAATGGCTCTACCTGGGTTCAAACCCTTTGGACAGGTTCTGGTACAGTTCATAATGGTGTGACATCTGTACAAACTCATAGAGTTCTCCAACATCTCTCTTCTAATGTTCTGTGCCTGGTCTCTGGAGTCAATCAACCATCTGTATGCCTGCATTAGAACGGCAGGACCCAAGTACTCCTGCTGGTTCCACCAGTAGGATGGACAGGAGGTGGAGCAACAAGCACACAGAATACATTCGTACAAACCATCCAACTTCTTTCTGTCGGTAATGGACTGCAAGTTCTCCTTACCATCTTCTGGGACGGAGTCTCTTTGCAAGTATGGCTGGATAGACTTGTACTGCTTGTAAAAGTGGGTCAAGTCAGGAACCAAATCTCTGACAACAAACATGTGTGGCAATGGGTAGATCTTGGTGCCTTTGGCGGTGTTCTTGTCAATTCTGCACAAACAGGCAAGAGTGTTTCTACCACCAATGTTCATGGCACAGGAACCACAGATACCTTCTCTGCACGATCTTCTGAAGGTCAAGGTTGGATCTTGCTCATTCTTGATCTTGATCAAGGCATCCAACACCATAGGACCACAATCGTTCAAGTCAACCTTGTACTCTTGAAGTTTTGGCTTCTCAGCAGGAGAATCTGGGGACCATCTGTAGATTTTGAAAGTTTTGTAATCCGGTGCCTTCTCAGTGGTGGTGGCCAGTGATCTGGTGGATTGTATTATGGATCTGCTGGCTCTGGCAGTGCTTAGAAGCTGTTGTCTGAACATGGTAATGATGGGTAGTGATGGGCTGGTGATGGGTGATGAAGATGGTGGTAAAGAAGGAAAGGGAGGAAGAAAAAAAAAAGTGTTCTATTGTGTGTGTTTGTTGTAGCCCAAAAGGTCATCGGTTCCGTTTCTCGGAAATTGGTACAGACAGCATGCCGTTAACTATGGGAGCCCCTCCGGGGCACGTAAGCAACAAGAAACTGGCGCATTCTTATTGGACAATGGTCACGTGAGATAAGTTTGGTTGTGCAGCCCTGCGGTGAATTATTTAGATGAAAGTGTGTGACTGGTCCTGGAATCGCCGGGGGGTTCAACCCGCCCTCGAAACGGAAAAAAAATTGACAGCTGGAGGCGACCGAGGTGGACCGCAGGAGGACGATTAGAAAGACGATTAGAAGAAGAAATCTACACTGGGTGAGGAAGTAATTAGTAGGTATTATAGTGCAGAAAGACTTCAT
>PPLY02000004.1:158002-270202 GCA_003706665.2 Barnettozyma hawaiiensis | reverse complement strand
TGACTAGTCACGTTTCAGTTTCGTTTCAGGGGGTCTGAAAAATAAAAAATAGAAATAAAAAAAGATAAAGATGACAGCAAAACAAATCACTGGTATACTTCTAATTTTCTAATAGTAAGAAGTACAGATAGTATGGTTGAATTATCCAATTGGCTAAGTCAAGTCAGTGATGACGCCCTGGTGTCATCTCTGTCGATTCCAGGAACGCATAATTCTGCCGCATCACATACTGCACTTCCTTCAGTTCAATGCCAAGGTGCATCTGTCAAAGAGCAATTGGAGAATGGTGTTCGTTTCTTGGACATCAGAGTTTCCAAGAATGTTCTCAAGAGCGACGAGGCAAAGAAGAATGACCTTATTGTCATCCATGGCAAGTTTCCTGTCAAGCTTATTGGTAACGTCAGGTTGAGAGAGGTTTTGCAAGATGTTTACAACTTCCTTTCAGAGCATCAGTCAGAGTTTGTTCTTGTCAGTATCAAGCAGGAAGGCAGTGGTGAATGGGACCATGACAATGACGAGTTTGGAAATCTTATCTGGGACAATTACGTTCGCCCAGCAGAAGGAGATGCCGCCGGCCGTTGGTACCTAGGAACTGATATTCCACGCTTGAGAGATACCCGCGGCAAGGCTGTGATGTTCAGACGCTTTGGTGTGAAGAATGAACAGCGCAGTAAAGAATTTGGTATCGACGCTGCTTGGTGGCAGTACAACTGCACCCATGACGACCGTGGCCGCTTACAAGTACAGGACTGGTGTGAGATCTCGTCTCCGAGTGACATTTCAAAGAAGGCAGACCATGTCAAAAACTTGTGTCAAGCAGCCAGAAACCACAATGGCACGGCCAACTGTGAGAATGACCCAAAGCTGTTTATAAACTTTTGCACTGGCTCAAACTTCTTCGACCCAAAGTGCTGGCCTTCAAAGATTGCCAAGGGCCTCGATGAGAATAACATTGCTGACAGCTTTGGGAAGGGAAGTGGTATCGTCATTCTCGACTACGCTGAAGCTGGGGATTGGAAGCTTGTCAGATCTCTTGTCAATAATAACTTCTAACAACTGAAACTCTTTCTCTAACATTCATTTTACATTTTACGTAGTCACGTGCCAAGAACCCACCCAGTGCGCGCGGCTTAAAAAAGTCGGGAAATAAAAAGAAACGAAACAAAAATTATTATTTTTCTTTTTGTGGTTTTTTGATTGCTGTTCGTTTAACCACAAAAAGAAAATCACAAAATCACAAAATCAAAAATCACCAAAAAAAAACCCAACCACAAAAACCACAAACACAACTAATTTTGTTTTGTTTTCTAGAAAAGAGCGTCCAATCCTCACTTTGTGGTGAGATCTACTTTTTTTTCCCTTTCTCTCTCTCTCCGTGTGTGTGTGTGTGTGCGTGTGTGCTTTTGGTGTCGTCTCTCTTCAGCTGCAGCGCACTGGCCTCCATCAGTTGAGCGGTCCGTCCACACACTTTGTGTTTTTCTCCCTTTTCTTTCTTGGGAATTGAGCCTGCCTGCCTGCCTGTCTGCTGCCGCCGGCCACCCGCCTATTTGTTTTTTGCCCACACCAGACACCACCCCCGCCTCCATTGCTCCACATTCTTGTTTTTATGTTTTATGCTTGGTGGTGTGTTTTATTAGCAGCAGCTTGAAATAACCCCCACCGCCGCCACTTACTATCACTTCTTGCACATAGCATTAGTTTGGAGAATAAGAAGAAAGGAATACTGTAATGGTGCTCATTGGCGGTGTTAAGTACGCATGTGAACGGTGCATTCGTGGCCACAGAGTCACTACCTGCAACCACACTGACCAGCCACTGATTATGATCAAGCCAAAGGGAAGACCCTCTTCACAGTGTAAGCACTGCAAAAATCTGCGTGTCAGCAAGAACATACACTCCTCTGCCGCGTGCACTTGTGGCAAGGAGTCTAATGGGGTCAAGAAGAAGTGCTGCTGCGAGAAGGGCAAACCTTGTGATTGCCACCGCAAGAAGAAACAGCCTGTGAAGAAGTCCCCAGACGCTGGAGGAGTAAGGAAACCGGCCTCTATCGAGTCTTCCTCCAATGAAGGGGTTTACCCCGCTACTAATCGAGCAGGAGCTACTGCTCCTGCTCCTGCTCCTGGTATCCTGCCTGTTCCAGAGTACCAACCAACACCTCATTCTCAAGATGAGATTGGATCAGTTTTCAACGAAAGATCCCTTTTCCAGGATGTTCCTTTGCCCTTTGAAACTGGCCATGGTCTACTAGACCTTTTTGAGCCCACCAGCAGTAGTACTCTTGGTTCTTCTTCAGTGGCATCAAATCTGTCAACAACAGAGTCTAGACCTCGCAATTACTACTACTCTTCTTACTCTAGCAACAAACCCACCAGTGAAAGTAACAATGATCACAATGGCAAGGCTTTTCTGCACATCAACCCATCGTCTACCAGCATCCCATCTTCGAGCTCCAAAAGTATTGCTCTACCAAAAACACATGCTCTAAACAACAACAACAACAACAACAACAACAGCTTTGACTTGTTTCATAGTCTAGGCCTTTCCCCAACAACAGAACCCCAATCCATGACACCGACAGGGCATCCACTCCCGCGCAGAAACCCTGGGTATGGCGGTGGAACCACTACGACCACCACTACGACCAATAGCAACATCTCATCCACTCCGCCAACAACGATGGGATCCAATGATTACAACAAGTCCCCCAATAAACATAGTGGACTTCAACACCATCAAAACACTGGATCCTTGTTTGGGAGCTACTCAAATCAAAACAGCAACTACCCTGCTCGTCCACCACAACTTGATCATGCCGATTCGGTAAGGTCCGTTGAGGTTTGTTCTATCACCCCATCATTTAACGACCTGAAGCAACATACTGACTTTACTGAGGAGCCACCTAGCGGTGGCACTGGCCTCGATTCATCCTCTTCTACTAATATAAAGCAACTAAAGGAGAGTGGTGTTGAGGATGATAGTGGTGTTCCGCCTGAAGTGGTTGATATGTTTGGGTATAGTCAGGTTGGGATTGGCTTTGACAATGAGTTGAAAAAACTGAAGAATGATGGGGGGGCCGGTGGTGGCGGTGGAGGTGGCGCAGAGTTCCCTGAGATGTTAAAATTTTAATGAGTACATGATGGGGCCAATGAGAAACAAGATGCTACTGCTGTTCTTTGGTTCTTTATTCTCATCTCAGCCTGATTGATTGATGGAATGATTGATTGATTGATTATTGGCTGGCTGGTTGGCTCAACTATTTATATGACGATTACGATTTTATTCAAAAGTTCAAAGACACACGGGTAAATGTAGAGTGGATCTCTCTTGTATTAAACATGGGAAACGTACTGGAAGACGTAACTGATATCGTTGAACTCGGACTCATTCTTCAATAAATGGTCATTGGTGTTTTTCAATCCACCATGGTTAACATGATTCCATGTTGTTGCATCGCCATAAAGCATCACATCCGCTCTGATAGTCTGTTTCCCGTCTTCCTTCTTGCATCTCTTACATTTGAAAGATTCATGGGTATCACAAATTGTTCTCTCGTTGAACTCAAATAACTGTCTCAAATTGTCTGTGGAAAACAATCTCTCAACATCCTCTTTTTCATCAACAACACAGGAACTCAAACTCATCTTCATTGATTGTCTTTGGAAAATTTTTTCCTCTATTGAACCAGTGGTGATAAATCTGTAAATGAAACAATCCTTTTTCTGACCATCTCTCCAAACTCTTGCCAACGCCTGTTGATCTGACGCAGGATTCCAATCTGGATCAATCAAGATCAATCTGTTGGCACCAATCAAATTGATACCACACCCACCAGCCTTGGAACTCAACAAAAACACAAACTCAGGAGACTCAGGGTCATTGAACCTATCAACCAACTTCTGTCTCTTGTTAATATTCATTGTACCATCTAACCTTAATGACCCATAATGACTGTATCGACACATCTTTTCAATCAAATCAAGTGTCTGTGTATAGTTGGAAATCAACACAATTTTATCATTGGACTCAGATCTGATCTTTGCAAGGAATCTTTGCAAAATTTGGAACTTTCCAGAGTGCCAGGTTTGAATTTCTCTGTTTCTCATACTCTTTTTCCCGCTGCCATAAATGGAGCTGACATAGTCCTCTGGTATTAAATGGTCGGATCCTTGGAACTCTTCCTCAAAGTTGATCAAGTCAGGGTGGTTGCATAATTTCTTTAATAAACCAATGGCTTTCAAAGGCTGCGAACCCACTCCTTTCAATAACTTCTTAATATCTGGGCTCGTTATGAAGTGTTTGTACAATTTGTTTTGCATTTCCGATAGATTCACAAAGATGACATGCTCGTATTTGCATGGCAAGTACTTGGACAAGATGTCGTTAGTTCTTCTGATAATAAACTTGGAGACAATTCTGGAAAGTTGATTCAATTTCTCAGTACCCTTTTCAACCTCCGTATCTGATGCATCAGCATCACGCCCTTTCAAAATTGGGAGTTCAAAGTTCTTTCTAAAGTCATTTCTTGTGCCCAATAACCCTGGGTTGGCAAAACTCAACAGGGCAAAATATTCTGATAAATCATTCTGGATTGGTGTACCTGACAAAATTACTCTTCTTTTGCAATTCAAACTATCCAATGCAGTGAACGTCAATGATTCACCGTTCTTCAATCTGTGTCCTTCATCAGCCAACAACAAGCCAATCTCCGTTGCTTTCAAGTTGTCGACATTTCTTCTTAATGTTTCGTAGGAGATGATGAGGACTGGTCTGACAACATTTCTACCTTTAGCCAAAGACCACTGTTGAATGCTTGAAGCAACTTCGTTCGATTTGGTTGTCTTGCCGTCGATTGCCAAAGGAGTTACAACACCTTCACCAAGCCATTTAACCAATTCATTGGCCCAGTTTCTAACCAAGGAAGATGGGCAGACAACGATACATTTGTCAATTGACTTTTTCCCTCTTGGCCCCTGTTTCAACAACGTCCACATTAATGTGATACACTGTAGAGTCTTACCCAACCCCATTTCATCAGCCATGATACAACCCTTTGCCCTAGGGTCGACAAGTCCCATGACACATCTGTACAAAAACTTAACACCTTCTAGCTGATGGGGTCTAAGAATCTTTGTGAGCTTTGGATCCAATACCACTGGAACATCGGGGTACTTTTTCTCCAGGTCGTTGGGGTCCTTAGATATCCCAAGAATCTCATTTAAGGACTTGTGGACGTTTCTTCTTATTTTGACTTCTTCAATCTGTTGCTCAGCCTCGTCTTCAACGTGTTTCCCTTCCTCAAGGGCCTTTGCCCTTGCAATAGCCTTATCCAAGGCCTCCAAATCATCATCATTAATGATCTTTTCTATACTGGGGTCATAAAGAACAATGGCCGTCTCATCAGAAGGATCATGCAGCGGTCTTGGTACAAAAACAGGTTGCCTCCTCGTCCCAAGGGCGCGTGTTTGGTTCACAATATTGGTCTTGTCACTCAGGGGACATGTAAATGACCTTCTCAACGTGGTCTCAGCCATATCATTGGAGTTGGGTAGCCTCTTCAACGCGTTCTTCTTCCTCTTAGCGATAGCGTTGCCATCAATATCAACCACTTCGTTTTCTTTGTCTATGATACCATCATTTATATCAGCCAAAGCGTATGAGACGGGTCCATTCAGTCTAGCTGCTCTCACAGATCTCCCAATGGAACTGATGGCGCTTGATCGAAGCTTGAACGGGATCTTAAACGGCTTTGCCAGCGTAGACTGTGGATCCGCCACTGTTCTTGGTCGTTTGTTTAGAGGAATCCCTGCACCGGTACCAAGCTCCTGTGTCGGGCGGTTTGGAAGCCGTCTTGCCATTCTTTTTGTGTTCTGTTGTGTTTTGTGGCTTTTGTGGTTTTCTTTTTAATGCAAACAGAGCCTTTTTGCCTTTGATTTCTTTCTTTCTGTGTAACTTTTTATTTTGTTTTTTGTTTTTGTGGTGTGTTTTGGTGTTTTTGTTTTGATTTCACGCGTTTGGGAAAAACTAAACAAAACTTTTGAGGTTGCCATAGCAATAAGGGGGAAATTCGTATATAATATGTATCCAGGAAGAGTCTTGTGATGAGTGTGTTTTAAATATCAATGTACTTTTGGTGTATATCGCAATCTATATCTTCAGTGACTGGTTTTTTCTTCTCCATCTCCAGAATCTCGTAGTATTCTTCTTTACGAACTGGGCTCACGCTCAAACGTCCCCTTTTCACCAGCACCATTTCCGCAAGTTTTGGGTTTCCTCTCAACTCATTCAATGATATCTTTGCACGGAATCTTCTCAGAAATTTCACATCGACACACCACCATCTTGGATTCTCGAGGGTTGATTTACTGTCGTAGTACGAACTTTTGGAGTCAAACTGGAGAGAATCAGGGTGGTGCTCCTCGTCGTCCGACACTGTTGCCAGTCCAACGATCCCAGGAACAGGAGCATTTGAATGGTAGAAAAACAAGATATCACCTTTCCGCATATTCAACATGTTATTCTTGGCCTCGTGGTTTCGAACTCCATTCCACTCTTCCTGATCCACCTTCTGTAAGTCAGCGAGTGAGAATCTGGCATCGATCCCTGTTTTGGTATCAACTCTGGAGTAAGGTTCTGACTTGACGAGCCAGTAGCGGACATTGTGGTTCTCTGGATCCTCAGGGAACTGTGGCGGGTTCTTTGGAGTTGGTTTCGTGAGTATGGGTAGGTCTCTAGACAGTTTAGCCTCGATGTCAGCCTTGGTGTTCTTCGTTATTGAGGAGGGTTTCTTTTTCGTGATGACGCTCTTAGGTGGCATGATTTTAAGATAACTCGAAAAAAAAACAAGAATGGCCAAGACGAAGGCTGTGTGTCGAGTATATGGATTAAGAGGGCTTTGTTAAATACAGGGAAGTATCTGATCAGAAGAGTGCGATTTTTTGTTCTTCATTCTCTACAACAACAACATTCTCTCTACTTTTTATTTCGCGACGCGTGCGCGTTTCGCGCGCCTGTGTTGGCTAATACATAGAGTCCACCAGATTGTTCATTTTGGTTCAGTAATTGTTGAATCCACCGCTGCCACCACCGTTGCCACCACTGCTTGGAAACCCATTCTGCGGTGATTTATTTGCAGTCGTTCGTTGTGTTTGTTGTTGCTGGCCTTGTAGAATGGAATCAAATGAGTTTGGTTGGGAGGTTCCCAAAAACAAATTGAACTGGTTGAGAGTCTGACCTGTTGGGTCCAACTCCCACTCTGGAAAGGCAAAACGGTCAAAGGCAGAGACATTAACATGCAGAGGTGGGTCATTAAAGGAATAGCTCGGATTGAAGACATCAGTGTTAGTGATTGAATCATTGTGTGGCTGTCTGTTTGGGATGGTTGGGAATCTTACGGGTGTTCCTTGGAAGTTCCCACTTGGATCAGTAAGAGAAGGGATCTTACTGAGACTTTGTCTCACGGGGTCAAATACACTCTGGCGTTCGTGATACTGTGCCTCGATGGATTTTTGAGGTGGTGCTGGTGGTGCTGGTAAGAACCCACCAGTTCTTGTAGAGTCCAAAGTACTCCCCATGTTGTTGTCGCTAAAGTCCTGCGAACTTGCTCCAGTCAGCATCCTGCTCTGCTGCTGCAGCTCATTTTCAAGCTTGGTTGTATCGATAATATGGCCAGTTTTGTTCTTCTTGTTATATACTGAGATTGCAATTTTGATAAACAGTTTCATAGACATAAAGAAGACGGTTGTTGTCAGACTTTTTGACTGTTTCGGTGAAACAAGCTCAACTTTTTTAATATATGCAGTCACAGCCTCTTGGATCAATATAATGTCACTGTTCGTGCTTTCAGAGTCTGGATCCTCAATAATACACACAAAAAGAGCGTAGAAAGCTGAGCAAAAGTAAAAAGTGGTAAAGTTGTAGAATAGTGGACCGAAGGAAGAGTTCAACTGCAAGTATATCTTTAATATCACTCTTGCTGAGTCAAGACATTTCTTCATAAGCTTCTTCTGTTTCGGGATAACCGCCTCACTAAAATTCACCAGGTCATCATTGAGCCATGCTCTCTTGAATGCCATTCTATTAGTCACAAGGATTTGAAGATGGTATTGCATATGTAGCATCACATAATCATGACGTTCTTCGGTCTCAAAGTAGCTCTCATCGAGTCCATCATCATCTGGTCTCAAAGACTTGGGTATCTCCAATCGAATTCGTTCGCTCCTCTCATTCAGTCTTTCAATAATATCAAGAATCTCCTCCATGGATTTGCCCAGGAGAACTTTCGCCTTGAATATTCTGTCATAAGTGTAGCTTGAATGGCTGATGAGTTTCGCATAATGATCTAAAAGAACCAGCTTAACAGGATGGCTTCTCAGTTCGACCTCGAGGTTGCAGAATTCTGAACGGAACTTTTGATCAACAGGGTCGAATTCAGGGTCATCTAAAAGTGCAGTGATCCTACTTACAACTTTCTTGGGGACATATTCATAACTGTCGTCATCTGAGATTAGGTGGGTCACATCACTAGAATTGATGATGGGAGGTTTCCCACTTTTCAAACAGAGGGAGGCGTCAGCCAAGTGGACACTGAACCATAGCCTGTAACGCTTCAACGCTTCCTTTCGTGGGAGACCAGTCAAAGATTCCGCACGGTGAAGACCGATATCTTGCGCATACCTCACTGCTGTGTTGACCAAGGCGTAATTCATCTGAGGCACTGGACAAAGCTCAGCATTCAAGATCAGCAGCAAAACACCTTGAATAGTTTTCAATCCTTCACTGACGATGCAAATTTTGTGGTAGTAATACAACGCCATCGAAAGATGAGCCTCGCTCAGCTCTCTATGCTGTTGAAGCAACGGATCTAGCAGGGAATTCTGTTCCGTCAGTATCAATGCACCTATTGCAATAACAGAATTCAATATCAGAAAATCTGAACTTGTGAGCTGGGTAGTAGTATCATCTTGTCTCCTACTCGCATTATCATAGTAAAGGTCCAAAATCTCCCTGAACTCATCAACATCAATAATAGAATTATCTTCGCCAAACTCACGGAAGTAGATATTGGTGACTCTCAAGACAGTCTCCTTTGGTGGAAAGGGAACCAAGGTCGACTTGTCAAAAGATTCAGTCCATGTCTTGATGTGAACTGCTGATACATCATGGTAGTTCTTGTACAAGCTCACAAACCTGTGCAGAATAGCTTCTTCCCCAGAAATCTCGCTCAGCCAGGCAAATCCTCTCGGTCCAAGAAAGGACCACGACGACTGGGCACCGAAATACCTCTTGGGCTCTTCTTTGGAATGGGAACCGTATGGAACCCCACGGAGAGAGCTTACGACGGACTGGCTATTTGATGTCGACTGCGGACTGACGGTACAATAGCCTGATACCGGTGGCGTATCCGTCACAGGTGGCGGGGACTGTTGGATAAGCGACGGCCGCACCTGCTGCTGTTGTTGTTGTTGTTGTTGCTGGTTCACCAGAGCGGTCATCAGAGACTCAAGCTTGTTCATTCTCTCATCAAGTGACTCAATTCCCTGGACCTTCTTCTCCTTAGCTGGACGGGTAGCTGCGCCTGGTGTGCGTTTCCGTTTCTGGATATAAGTGTAGAGGCAAGGCACTTTGCTCGTCTTGCATCGGCCACAGGGATTCTCGCCATCACATCGCAGCTTGCGTGACCGGCAAGTGTCGCAGGCAACAATTCGCTGAGTGTTGTTCCCTGACTGCATGTGCTTTTTTATTTAGTGTGGGTAGATGGTGGCGGCAAGTTGATGAGATGAGATCATCAAGTCTTTTTTTTTTTGCCGCCCTGACGCTGTTCGTGTGCCTACCGATTTTTTTTTTCACCCCCTCGCTTCCTTTTCTTCATGTTGTTGTGTTAAATATATAAAAGAATACCTAAATGTCCTTTGATATACCGTCATCACCTCGTTGCTCCTCTACCTTTTGTTTCTTTGTTTCAGGCTCTATACCATTCAGTGGCTCCACTGTACTCTGACGAGTGATCTGTGGAGAGTTGGAACCTCCGTTCTCGACATTACTATTTGCTAGTTTTGTTGTTCTCTTTCTCTTTAAAGCTTCAGGGCCTTCGAATTCCCTTGTGATGGCCAATAACAACGTGCTGATTCTTCTTGAAAGCTCCTGAGTGGTACGAGATTGGAAGAACCAGTCAAACTTGAAGTGATCAGACTTTCTAATCTCTTGCTTAACCTTCTCATAGACATTCTCGTTTAACAACCCAATCCTGTTGGTGACCACAAGCAGGAATCTGTCTTCAGCTTCTGAGTAAAGCCTTTTGGAGTTATTGGGAGGATATTGAATCCGCATATTTGCCAGTGGTCTTTCGACCTGCTCAACCTTCTGCTTCAGTAGCTTCACCTGGTTGTTCAACTTCTGTGACTTCTTTTCACCTGTTTCAATTTGTGAAATGTACTTTTCATACCCTTCGATCTCCTTGTATCTGAGCCAGAACGTTTTAGAGTACGCAGCCACCTCCACCACAGTCTTGTTGTTGAATCGCTTCGCGATGGACGTGATATCATCACGACCAAACTTGGCACAGTATTGGATAAAGTTGGTGAAGTCTCTTCTTGACCATTCTGTAAATGCCTCTTCGATCCACTTCTGTTTAAGCTCTTCCTCTTCAGATGTCAATGGTTTAGAGCTATTGATTTTCTCTTGTTCCAGTTTTTTGCGTTTAAATTTGGATGGACCCTCAGAGGACTCAGAGACGTCGTCATCGTCCAGATCATTGACAGTCACCTTGTAGTTGACTGATTTCTTAAAGTACAACTGCTCTCTTTCCAAAAGCTCCTTCAAAAGTGGGTTGAAAAACTGGTGATCTTGGATATTGACGACTTTTGGAGCTCTTGGGGTTCGTGGTTGTGGGGTTGATTTGGAAGCCAAAACATCTCTGTAATACCCATCGATTGAATACGCCTGTTCTTTTCTCTCTCTTTTGGAAGGATTAATCCAACCAAATCCTTCAGAATTGTTCTTCTTCGCAAAATTGACACCATTCCATTCATACGCACTCTGCTGAGAGGTAAAGTTCTGCAAGTCGTCAAGACCCAAAGTGGAATACTTTTTGTTCAGTTCCGAAGTCTTCTCCTCACTTCTCTTCAGAATGGCATCAATGTCTGTCTCAGTGGTCGTGGACTCCTTCCCATCAAAGACGTCCTTTGCACCGAACTGAATCATGCTAACCAGGTCATCGGATGTGTTTCCAATTGTAGCGCTTTTGCTTGACGATCTCCCCTGTTGAATAACCAACTGATCCAGTCTCAACTTCTGTGTAGCCCTCTCAATAACCTTCTCCTCAACAGCATTTTCAGTGACAAACCTAAATACATGGACTTGCTTCTTCTGGCCAATTCTGTGGGCTCTGTCCATTGCCTGCAAATCAGCTTGCGGGTTCCAGTCAGAATCATAGAGCACAACAATGTCAGCACTTGTCAGGTTGATACCCAGTCCACCGGCTCTTGTGGTCAAAAGGAAGATAAACTTGTCTGAATCAGGTCCATTGTAGTCATCAATGGCAGCAATACGGTCTTCATGTGAAGTAGACCCATCAATACGACAGTACTCATACTCCCTAAAGTAGCAGTAATCCTCTAGAATGTCCAAGACTCTACTCATCTGTGAGAATATCAGCACTCTTGACCCTTGTTCCTTCATCTTTTTCAGTAACTTGTCCAAGACAATCATCTTACCTGAATTGTAAACCAAGTGTTCATCAGTGGTATATGGTGGGCCCGGTTCTGCACCTTCAAATAGATATGGATGGTTGCAACACTTTCTCAGCTGCATTACAATATTGAGCAGCCTGGTCTTGCCTTCACGTTTCCCCACAGCGCCATTGACAGCGTCGATGTCCTTCTCAAGCAGGTTTTTGTACCATTTTCGCTGCATCTCGGTCATTCCAACGTATAGATTCTGTTCCTTCTTTGGCAGAAGTGACTTCTCCACGTCTGCCTTAACTCTTCTCAGTAAGAAAGGGTTCAAAACCTTGTGTAGTTGTTGAACAATCACGTCCTGGTCCTCGTCTTGGTTCTCAAACCACTGGTCAAAAACATCAGAATCTCCAAAGATATCAGGGAGGATAAAGTTCAACAAAGCCCAAAGTTCATGCAAATTATTCTGTAATGGTGTACCAGTAATCAAAAGTCTATTCTTGGAGTAGAACAGTCTAATGATTTGAGAGAGTGCACTCTCCTCGTTCTTAATTCTGTGTGCTTCATCCACAATGATATACTGCCATTTGAACTTCTTCAAGGAGGACTTTTCCTTAATGACCATCTCAAATGAGGTCACAAGTACATCAAAGTCGCACTCCAACACTGTCTCCTTGATGAACTTTCCTCTATCCTCTTTATTCCCCTGGAGCACCGCGACATTGACATCTGGTGTCCATTTGGCAAACTCTCTCCTCCAGTTATCCAACGTGGATTTAGGAACAATGACGATGAACGGCCCATCAACACCTCGGTTGTATCTCAAGTGACCAAGGAACGAAATGGTTTGTAAGGTCTTACCTAAACCCATCTCGTCAGCAAGGATACCAGATAGACTGTTTTCATATAACGAGATCAACCAGTTCAAGCCCTGGATCTGGTACTCTCTCAATTTGCCATGAACATAGCTCGGTGATTCCGTCAATACGGTGGTTTCCTCTTCGAATTCCTCGTCATGAATCAGCTCAGCATCCTCTTCCTGTTCAGTCTTTCTCCGCCGTGTACTAGACTTCTTCTTCTTCTTACTGGCCTTATTCTCTGCATCAAGTGTTCTCAAGAGTTTCTTGATCGTCGGATCACGAGAAGCACGAACATCAATGAAGTGACGAAACAAGTCAGTGAGTCCCAAGAGGTATTTGAACCTTACCGTGGTCTCCGTCTTGTCTTTCTGCCGCTCATCCTTCGCATCTCCTTCGAGAAAGAACCTCCTTTTTCTATCAATGAGAGTTTCCTCTTTACTAGTCTGCTGTTGTGTTAGTCTATTGTTTTGGTTGTTGTTGTTATTATTGTTGTTGTTAAGGATACCCACCATCAGTAATGTGACAAAGATCCTGAGAATGGTACGGAGGGGTCCCTGTGTGTGTCTGGGTGTCTTTGTGTCTTTCTTCCCCCCTGCAGAGTAGACAAGATCTCAGAGCCAGTTGTGAGCAAGCTACAAATGTACCACCAACCCTGGATTTGCTTTGCTCAAGAATGAAGAAGAGGAAGAAGAAAAAAGGGAGACAAAAAAATCAACCACCACCACCACACATTTGCGTATTTTTGTTTATACAATTGCGCGAAAGAAACCTGGTACGTGCCACATATCGAAGGTAAAATAGTCGTGGTGGCTGATTTTGAAGATGCTGGGACAATTGACGTTCATCAACATCAAAAGTTTGTATGTTGTTCCTCGCTAACGAATCGATCATAAACCAAATTCATGTCTATTACACCTTAACTGGTTCCCACCTAAACTTTCCCTTCTGGTTCGTTTTTTTTTTGGAAAGTGATTTTCTTTCTGGGTATTAAATTGGTACGGACCACGCCCGATCTAAGTCCGAGCATTACATTACATAATTCGCGAAAAACATTTTTCTTTTTTTTTATCTTTGTGGCTGGCGGTTAAAAAAAATAATCTCCTTTTTAGCGTCAAACAAACAAATCTGAGTATTCTATCTTTTAAATCCCATCGGCAACGCACATTGTGGCCGTGTATGTGCTTATTTTGAAGCTGTACTTCTGGGGAAGAATCTCGTTAGATCTGTATTCGTGGTTATATCGTATATCATGCCACAATCTGCTGATGAAGCACGTGCTTTCCACTATGCTGTCTACGAAGCTGTCCAGCTGATCCCAGAAGGCAGGGTCTCCACATATGGCCACATCGCAAAGCTCATCTACAGGCCCCGCAACTCTAGACAGGTTGGACAGGCACTGAAGTTTTTGCCATTGGAGGAGAATAATGCGCAGGGCTATCCATTCAACCATGAGAATGTGCCCTGGTGGCGTGTCATTTCTAGCGCTGGAGTGATCTCACCGCGACTGGAATCGCAGATGACATACCAGAGGGAAAGACTAGAGGCAGAAGGAGTGGCTATTGGTGAGAACAGTGGGAAGATCAGACTGTCTGAATATGGCTGGTTTCCAGAGACTGAATTTGATGATTACAGCTAAAGATCCCCACCCCAGAGGCACCCCATCATTCCATATATGTACATTATAATACCTCATTCCTAAGGTACAGATTGATTTTTTGAAGTTGAGGATGCGTTCTTCTTTCTCTTTGGTTTAGGGGGTTTCCCATTCGTTTTATTAGGCTTGATGCTCTTAGAACTACTGTTGGAACCCTCTCCCACAAAATCATTCCAAGACTTCATCTGATCCTGTACCTTGCGACTCTCTTCTTCCCACCAAGCAGTAAATTCCTGCTCTTGTTGGATCTCAGCAAAGGATTTGGTCATGGTAACTTTTTGAGGGTTTAGTTGATAATCTCTGAACTTTCCCTTCTTAATGACACCCTGTTTCACCAACAGGGCCTCTTCTTGAGCTTCAGCCATCGATAAAGGCTTCACAGTAGACTTGGTGGGAATTTTCCAAGGAGAGCCATCTTCTGTCTTTTCCTCTTCCTTGGGCATATCTTGTTTCATGAGTTTCTTTCTCTCCTTTTGTGACATCTTGGGATTGGAATTGTTCCTCCATATAGAACTCGTCGACCCCACTGTTTCAGACGACGATCGGCGGGTCTGCACATTCTGCCTTGGTGATGCTGATCTCAGCACTGTTTTGGACGAGTTGTTTGCTTTAGAGCCCCCCACCACATCAGACCCCCCAGATTCAGACCAGGCTGCAGTCTCCTTGGGAACAGGTGTTGGTAGAGATGATGCCTGCTCACCTCCAATAGTTGGCCAGAAAGACTTGTCCAGAGATGCTGGGGTTGCGCTGATTAACGACGTGGCAGATCCGTTTCTAGAACAAAAGCTCGCCGGTTTGGTAATAGGTATTGGTGCTGATTTCAAAGGTGGTACGCCATTGGAGGATTGGATTGACGTCGTCACAAAGACAGGTGGAGTACAACTATGTGATGATGCTCTTCTTGCGGAAGATCTCCGTCTTCTTGAGTTGATCACAGGTTGGAACTCCTCCTCCTCCTCTTCCTCACCCTCACCCTCCTCCTCGGTGAAATCTACTGCAGAGGATTCATTGATACCCATACTTGGCCGCCTTTGAGAACTCATTGATAAAGAAGATATTGCCTTCTCAATTGGCGTTGAAGTGATGGCTGACGGAGGGGGTGATGGTGATGTATCGCCCTTTGGCTCAATCCTTGGAGATTTCGGCATATTCTCCTTCTTGATATCAAACAATGGCACAAAATCATCATTCTCTAGAAAGATATCGTTGAATACTCTGTCATTATTCAAGAACTGAGTCAACAAGGTATCGCTATCACCATCTAACCAAGCTGTTCTAGTCTCGTGGATTCTCAACTTGTTGACTCTATTCAACCAACGGCAATATTTGTCAATTCTAGTAATCATCTGAGTGGATAACAAATCTTGATAGTTTGGGTCAGTGAGAAGTGGATCAACATTATTGTAAAAGAACCACAAACATTCACCAATCAACTTTTGGCAATTCAAAGCCTCTGCATGGTGAAGAATAATGAGACAGTTCTCTTGGTTGATAAAGTCTTTGATCATCAATTGTGCCATATCTTTCAAACCAAACAATAACAGCTCATCACTGACTTCAATAAGATCAAATTGTAAGTTAATGAATTCAGTGATTGATTTGATCTCCGTATAATCATCCCACAACGATAGCTGTTCTGTTCCGTAAAGGTAATCCAGAACTACCTGGAACACAGTTTTGCTCACATGAGTGAACACCAACACTTCCAAACCGTCCTCATCCCACCTTTCAGAGAATAAGGTCTCGAAATAGGCGCATCTTGATCTCAATATCAGTGAACTGCATTCAATGGATTCTCCATCTAATAAAAGAATACTAACGTCCTTTCCAAATTGTGAAATATCAGGAAGAGTGCGGTTTGACGCCTCACGGAAACAGTCCAGGCCACTATTCAAAATACTCAAACTTTCAAAAAGCTCATAGCATTCTCTTTTCACTATTATCCACTGTGATGGAATATCTGGTGTACTGTATCCTTCCCAGGGTTTCAAAACCACTCCGGTGTATAGAAAGTGGAAAATGATCAACAAAGACTGAAGTTGAACATTTTCTACCTTGAACAATCCTTGACTTATTCGCCTAAACGACACCTCACCAACGGTCATTGACGATTCCTGGAGCTGTTGGAACTTCTCGATGGAGAACAAGAACTCCGAATGCACACCAACAAAACAGTCATCAACCTCAAAGCTCAAATCATAGCCTTTTCCAATGAAATAGTTGTCAGTGTTGAGTTTGTATTTAAGATCTTCACTCTGGATCAGCTCCAAGTGTTCAATACTTAATAATGGAACACAAGTAGACTTGATATCTTGTGGCCTATTCCACCTGTCACTATATGCTTCGAGCAGTGGATCTTTGAGCTCAGCATCCCTGTCATCATCATCATCCTGAACGAAACTTCTCTGGAGCAATTCAAACTCTTCGTCGTCTCCCAGTTCAAAATCAGGCTTGTGAAGAAAGTCAATGACATACTGGTTAGATTCATTAAAATTAACCAGTTCACCTTGCTTTCGGTCTAGAGTAAATGGGGTTAGTGGTGAGAGGTGTGCAATGTCTTGATAGAAAGAATCCTTCTTCAGTTGCAAAGGCAGTTGGTCAATACCATCTCCAATAAACCCAAAAGATGCAAATAGGGAGTCGCAAGAAACTTTTACAATTTTGGACAGTTTCTCAAGTTTTGTGAACTTAAACTCATTGGTCTTTCCACCTTTGAATATTCTCTTAAAAACACATCCAGACTTTGCACAGATGATAATCGAACCATCCTCACCAATGTCAACATCCATACACTTCAGATGTGAGTTTCTTGGAGTCCAAACAGGTGTGTACTTGGTATTCGAAGCTCTCGTTAATTTCTCGACGCCAAAGTTCACAATTGATCCATCGTTATAAAGGATTCCAATCTTGGAACAGTCTTTAGCGACCAGTTTAATAATTTTCTTTCTCTTTGAAAAGGCAGAAGGTTTAAAGTGCTCAAAATCATCATTTAATGTCTTAGATATCGGGAGCAGGAACTTCAAATGGCTTCCATTAACAAGAATATGGCATTCATTATTTTCCAAGAGAACAATAGTTGAGTCGTTGGTGGCGATGACTTGCCTGATTCTATGGCTGAATTGTGTATCTCTTGGAATCTGAGCAATACCTTTGTACTTTCCAATCTTGATTTGCTCACCAGTGCTCACAAAGTCCATCTGGCCATTATTCAGGCCCCACAACACCAGTGATTTGTCTGAAAAGGCGGCACTATGTGTTCTGGAACAAGCCACTCCCTGGATTCTGAACTTCTTGACCACGTGGAGGACCCTTTTGGGCTCAGTGGAGTATGACTCTGTCTTTCCTTTCAGTTTGTCTGTTGAGAAGCCAAGTTGATAGCAGTTGTTAAGCCCCCACGCATACACTTCACCATTTGAGTTGAGTGCAAGTGAGTGCTCATCAGATACAGCCACTTCCACGATATGGTCATGCTGGAAGAAATCAATGTGGTTGAATTTAAAGTTCTGGGTTGAGCTCCCACTTCCCAGTCTCCCTCTGGATGGGTCTCCTGATATCAGAATGTTGTTTGAATATTCATTTGTTAGGATAATGGAATGATTCTTGGATAAGGCAATTGTCTTCAAACGCGGCTTCACCAACCTCTCAGCCGTAGTTAGTTCCTCGTCATCAAGTCTGAAGTTCTTTATTTCAACCTTGTATGGTGCCTTGGTTCTATCCAGGGAGTCACCAGTGCCCAATTGGTTGTTCACGTTGGAGCCAAATGTGTACACGTCGGATCCACCTCTGCGGTCCTTGTCCCACCAGATTGTGTCATCACTCTCAATCTTGAATTCAGCGGCATCATCAAATCGCTGTACATAATTGGTATCATCTTTCCCGATAGAAGTGGGTAGAATCTTCAGTCCTTGAAGTGAGTACTGGAGGTAGTATAGGTCCATCGCAGTCAGTCCACTACGGTCTTTGCACTTGATAAGATCATAGCGCTGATCCAAGAGAAGCTTGGCACATGACAGCTTCCCATAGAAGATGGAACAGTGAAGTGCTGTCCATCCACTCTCGTAGTCTGTTACTGTAATAGCCAAATTGGTGTTCTTCAGAAGCTCATCCAACAAGTCGAAGCGTCCCAAAATGCATACAAGATGGAGTACTGTGCGCCCAAACACGTCTCTGCGTTGGATTTCTTTGCGTGAAAGCTTCCTCAGGCGAGCTGCCATACAATTGCCAGACTTGCTTGTGGCCATTAACTGCTGTCTAGATGGTGGTGAAAGGCGGCTATGGGGCTGCGTTCAACAAAGTGCCTCCCAAACATAATTTTAACCGCCCGCCTTTTGTACAGTTTCAGTTTTCGCGTCGTCTGGAATCAGGAAAAAAAACCGCGACCGCGATTCATATATAATTACATTTGGTTCTGTGTAACGTACGGGTTGTTTCTTACACAAAGACAGCTACAGTTTCTAAAAAATTTCGATTGTAACTATTAAAATATCTATTGTAACTATTAAAATATCTATGAGGTTACTTTGTAATAATTTACTGGACTCTCTCCTTGGCCAACACGCCGACAAAGAGCTCATCTGGTTTGTTGTTGACTGCACCGACAAGTTCAGTCTCCTTGGCCTTGTGGGTCTTGATATCCTCAAAATACTTATCAAACAGATATGACGAATCCAGTGGACCACCCTTGGCCTCTGGATGGAACTGAGTGGAGAAGATTGGCTTGGAGGTGTGGATCATACCTTCGTTAGATTGATCATTCAAGTTGATGAAGTATGGCTTGAAGTCAGACGGTAGAGTGGTGGCATCAACGGCATAGCCATGGTTCTGAGAGGTGATGTGACACTTACCAGTGGTCAAGTCCAAGGCAGGGATGTTGTGTGCTCTGTTACCATATTTCAATTTGACAGTCTTAGCGCCAGAGGCTAGAGCAAGAAGTTGGTGGCCTAGACAGATACCAAAGATTGGGAGGTCGAATTGCTCCATGGTCTTTTGCAAGTTGTAGACAGTAGCGGCACAGTGGGTTGGGTCACCAGGACCGTTGGAGATGAAGATACCATCAAACTTGTTTGCAATCTTGTAGATTGGATAGTCGTATGGGAAGACAGTGACGGAGGCACCTCTGGAAACCAAAGATCTCAAAATGTTCTCCTTGACACCGCAGTCAATGACGGCAACGTGGTAGTCGCCAGCGGAGGCGATGTGGAAAGGAGCCTTGGTGGAAACTTTGTGCACCAAGTTTACGGAACTCGGGTCGGAGAAAGCTTCATCCTCATCTGCATCGTACTCCTCACCAACAGAAATCCTAGCTAGAGAAGAACCTTGCTCTCTCAAGTATGTGACAATAGATCTCGTGTCGACACCAGTGATGGCAGCAACACCCTCCTTTTGGCACCACTCAGCCAGGGATTGAACGGCAGTCCAGTGTGAGTACTTTAGCGCGACATCAGCGACAACAATACCAGTACACTGAACATGAGGAGATTCAAAGTACTTCAACAGGTCAAACTCGTCACGTGCCTCGCCTGATGGAACACCATAGTTACCAATCAGAGGTTGGGTAAAGACCAAAATCTGGCCCTTGTATGATGGATCAGTCATGGACTCTGGGTAGCCAACTAGGGATGTGGTGAAGACAGCCTCACCAGAGACGTTCTTGTTAGCACCAAAAGAGTATCCGTTGAACACTGGACCATTTCTGATGGTCAATGTCGCACGGTCCAGTTTGCTTGTTGTGGTAGCAGTAGAGCTGGTGGCCAAAGAACGAATACTGGATCTTTGGAAAAGTGCCTTAGCAGCAGAGTAGTTTCTGGCAATTAGTAAGTTCATGGTTTGTGTAGCGTTTCTAGTTTCTGTTTAATGTTGGTTGGTTTTCCAAATATGATCAGAAATGTAGTCTTGACAAGTGAATATGGAGGCAAATGTCATAAACAATTGCTATTAGCAGAATTCGTATTGTGTCTTGTTTCACCTCAGATTTCCAAAGAATAGAATGTCTGTTTGAGAGTGCTGTTCAACTTCCTTTCTATAAAAAAAAACAATTATTGGATTGGAAACCTGTAAAAACTTGAAGTGAAAGTTTTTTTGTTTTTTTTTCAATTTGATAACGGACCAAAAAAAAACTCTGGCTGAGTCATTCATTCAAAAAAAAAATTGGTTCTATCACTGCAAGTACGAAGTAAAATGGTGGACTGGCTCTCTCTCTCTTTCAAAGTAGATAGAGAACATAGAGCGATTCTACAGGTTTATGAGTTACAAGTGATAGATAAATTTGATTTGATGTGGATTATTCTTTCTTCTGTGTTAATTGTTAGTCCTTATAATAAAGCAAAACAGTAAGCAAAGCATTGAACACACCCCTTCCTCTTTTCTTTCAGACTGACATGCAAATCGTTTAAAGTAAAACAATCATCTGGAATCCTGGTTACTAAAAGGTTATGATTTCATCACCAAAAAAAGGAGGATATATTACAACACTGCTTTTATAGAACACGAAGATCAATGATACGTACGTACACTTCTATACAAATATTGTTAGTATAAAACAAACCAATAGAAAAGAGAACTGTCTGCCTGTAGAAAGTAGTGTCGGTGTCAGGACCACGCCCTGTCAGGGGCGGATTATCATCAAAGTGAATCTCTTAACATAGAGATCACGCAGTTGACCGTCGTGAAAAGTGGATGATCATCATAAACAACACTAGCTTTCTCCTTTTTGGGACTTGCAAGTTCAAAAGCTGCAGACAATAAATATAACATACCAAAATCAGAATATCACAAGTGAAACTTCTTTTAAAATTTTAATGACATCAGACAGGAAATAGTTTGTCCTCTTTTTAAGAATCAGACATATGCTTGTCTTTTTTATTTCATAATCATCTTGTGTCATAAAATAAAACAAGTTGAAAAAAGCCTTTCTTTCATTAATCACACACGCAACTGTACAGATGTTGTTAGTCTTGTCCTCTTTTTGAAAATCTCCCTAACAAAAGAGGGATTCACGAATTGTATTGCTTCCATGAAAAGTTCAATTCAGTGAAGCATGAATGGTATTAAAAAAAGGTTGTCATCATCGGGTAACCCGAAATCTGACTCGTCATCTATAGAGTCTCATCACTTAAACTCTTCATTGAACCAATAGCAACTCTTCTGTTTATAGAAACAAACACTTACACGTCTTGAAATGGAATTCCAAATGATCCTTCATTGAAAATAACAAGTCCACAAAAAAAATTCAAAGATCAGTGGTGTGGGTTTTCTAAGTCCACACACAGTAAAGCGTGTCCACTCATACTAAAGTCGGTGCCCAGTGCTATGCCTCGTCATATCAATGAATAATTCTTTAATTGGGAACAAGATAAAAAGATTGAAATCTAATAAAATGTTAGCCAATGATCACTATCGTCAAACAAACACTTCGCTTCAATTAAAATTCATCTCGCACCTTAGAGGGGTCTCCGGTCAGTCTATGCAAAAACTATCTTTCAGTATAAATCAGAAGGTAATTCCAGCTTTTGTTTTTGTTAAAATCATCATAAAAGACCCCCAGGAGCTAAAGAATTCGCAAAGTAAGTCAAGTCAAGATATGTGGCAACAATCAACTCACCAATTGAAGTTTCCCCTAGAAGACACCAGAGAAAAATAAAGACAAGTACCCCTATACTTAACGCAAGCTAGTCAAAATTGTTAGTTTAAAAAATCCAATGATCATTTAAAGAACCAATATATTTGCCTGTTCTGTTGTCTGCTTTTCTCAGTACATAATAAACTTTAAAATCACACAAAATTTGTCATATACTCTAGTTTGAAAATTTTTATTTGGTTCATCAGAGAAAGTTAAAACAAGCAGACAATGCCCTTGGTTTTCAGTTTGTGTAAATCACTTACTTTTTCCCTGTTTCTTCAGTACCAATTTGGAATTATTGTCTCTTTCTCGAGAGTAAACTAAGTTTGGTAAAATCAACGAAGAAAATTTTTCATTGAAAAGAACTTAACTTTAACTTTTCGTTGCAGTTACCCGGCCATTACGCGAAAAATTCCACAAAGGCCTAAATGGGAAATATTCGCGATTTAGGGCACAGAATTGGGGTGTATGGGTGTACATTGGAAACGGAAAAAAACTTGAGAGGGAAAATTGTAAACAAAACAAGACGAGATCAGATCCCCTACAATTTGTAGTAAAACAGCGCTAGACCTCATGTCTCTTGTATCGGGTACTATTCGTACAGACAGCTACTCAGGGAGCCATCCTGTTGTTGAGCTTGATGTTGCACGTCATCTTTGGGCCCGTCAATATGCGGAGACAAAGAGTGATGCTGAAACATCCTTCAATCTCACTTTAACGAATGATTGCACAGGGGTGCTGTTACTGAAACATGGATCGCTACCACAGAGAATTGTCTATAGGCTGATCAATGGATCAAGATCGATTTTACTTGAACCAATTGCCTTGAATAACAATTTCAATTTGCAGCTGCAGAATTTAAAGATCAACTTGCCTGACAAGATTCTTTCCAACTGCTTTGTGATCAATTCGTTTGCTAATAATGACGGTTCACAGCACTTCATTATCATTGATTGCATTTCAGAGTCAGGTGCACTTTTCACCATCAGTTTTGCTGTAACCCAATTCTTTGAGGGATCATTAGCAATCAACTCCCAGGAGTATCAGGAATGGTGCTACATCTCCAATGCATACGCTTTTGATATAAGAAAGCCTCATCTACTATACTCTTATAGTCCGGATTACACTCTTGTTCTACTCAAAGATGGTGGAATAATTGCTTTGCAAAAGAATTTAACCAACTTTGCATTCGAGCCTGTGTTATTCAGTGACAATTCCTACTTTCAGAGCTTAGGAAACTTCTTCAAACCATGGTCCAATAATACCAAGTTTGTTGTTCCTCCTGGTCTATCAGAAAAAACAGTTGTTGATTGTGTGCACTACGACAATCTCATTCTCACTATTACCATCAACAAGAAGCTTCGTGTGTGGTCCAAATCAGAACAAACGCTGCTTCTCGAGAAAAATCTGAATGAATTCGTTCTTGATTCAACATCAAACAAGGACTTGCTTGACTCGCAGCCAACCAAACTTCTGAATGTTCTGGAAACTGAAGACAATGAGATTTTCCTTTCCATTTTTCTTCCATTTGGTAATGGTACTTTTAAAATCTTTAAGGTCCAGTCTTCACCATTAGACATTATGGATCTCGGATCGAACTTCGAATACAGGGTGAGCCTACCCGAGTCAACCTCCATTTGGTCAGTGGGTGATTTCAAACTAATATACAAGGCTAAAACCCTACAACTCTGGGTTCTTTGGAAGAGTGGTGCGTCATCTGTTATCCAATCGCTTACAATTCAGGAGGATGGCTCATCTGAATGGAACATCACTACGCAAACTAACAACAATTCATTTATCCTTTCAAAGCTAGAGAGTGAAGATTTGTCGCAATTTTACAACCGGAAGATATTCCAGAGCTACTCCAATCAAATTCTACGCACCTCTCTGTCCATTTTCCAAGCACATTTCCTCCCACAAGTACCAGAATCTGTTGATGATTTGTCCATTTTGGATAAAATGAATAATTTGGTTGGCTCCGGAATCACCTTTGACAAAAACTACAACGCCACTCTTGAAACACAATGGGTTAGATTTGATTCCCTATGTCAAGAGTTTCAGAAGCAAACAAAGGAGCCACTGAAATTGCATACCGAGGATGATTGCATTATTTTGATCAATAGGGAGGGCATCAGCATCATCAGAACATTAACAGATCTTGAACATTACTCCATCAACAGGGCTCATTTTGAGGTAGTTGGCAGCAGCAGCAGCAGCATACCTTCTTCTCTTACGTCCAAATTAAGATTTCTGAACATAATCTCTAATTTCAAAAGATCATTAGACAAGGAGATCCTAGACGATATTCTGAACTCGGTTCTCCTTCACACAAAAAGCAATTCTAACAAGAAGCCAACCAAGCATATATCTGCGGATATCTATGACTTTGCTCTGAATGGCAAGATTAATTCACACAATCTAAACAGCTTCGTTGAGCAGCTGAGTGATTTGGAGGATCTATTGCAAATAGTTGGTGAATTACTTCTGCTTTTAGAGAAAGGTGGTCTTAATGAATCGTTGTCTGGAGTTATTTCTTCCAAGCTGACCTCTCAGGGGTCCTCGCTGGTTTCAATCTCACTGGCACAGATCTTGGGTAACAACTTTACTGTTTTATTTGACCTTCTGATCCTGTTACTGGTCCTTGAATTCGAGAACAAGGAGTTAGTTAGCTCATATTTGGCTAAAATTTTTGAGCTATTGAAGATGTACTTCATCTACAGGGCCACTCTGGATATCAACCTGACTGATGAGCTCCGGTTGGATATTGATAAGATCTCTTCGTTAAACTTATCCGATCATTTAACCAATTCTCACTTAAGTGATGGTTTTCAATTCACGGACGATGCCTTGGTCTCTGTTCTACAGGGACAGTTGGTGAAGTTTGTGAATTCTGAAGATTATCTCCTCCAAACCATTGTCTTTTTGATTTATCATGGATACTCTGATCTCGCATACCACAAGTTCCTGTGCTTCCTGGATAACTCCACCTCTGTCGGCCAACTCTTGAGATCTGTGATATTCTTCAAGGCTAATCTCCCAGAACGGGCCTTAAAATACTTTGTCCTTAACGAGTCCCTCATTGCCACACACAAGCTCACTCCTAAGCAAAGGGACATTCTTTCCCCAATTGATGATTTCACAGTTTTCTTTAACACCAAGTTGTCCAAATATTATCTCAACTTGGCGATTCTGTTCCTGAACAACTACTACTTGGTTCAAGCTTCGCAGTTCATTCACTTGTGCATTTCCAAGAAAAATTTTGTCAATGATCAATTTGATGACGAATACAGAGAGCAGAAGTTCCATTGCCTCTTCACTATCTCTTTGGAACTACAAGATTTGGCAAATGTGAAGTTTGCTCTGAATAATATAAGTAATGGAGACTTGAAACGGGAGTCTTTGAAGAGATTGATCTCCAAGTTACTGAACTCGAAGTCTATTGACAAGCTGTTAGATTTTGATTTCCTGAAGGATGAGAGACTAGTTGACGAGTTGTTGTATGAAAGGGCTGCTGCCTCTAAGGCTGGGTTTGATAAGACCTTGTTTTATTACAAGGTGTTGTACTCCTTCCGTTTCAATAATAAGAATTTCAGAGGCGCAGTGGAGGCATTGTATGAGTTCATTTACAAGTTCAAGTCGTTACAAGAGGCCAATGCGGCTCAATTGTCAGTGATGACTGATCTTTTCATTGTGGTTCTGAACTCATTGAGAAATTTCAAAGATGCAGACAAGTGGATCATCTATCGTATGAATGAGGATGAAGACGATGTCTTGAGTCTTGATGATTTAAAGCATCAACAACGTATCTTGGACAAGGAGATCAAGCGTCTACAAACTATTTAGAATGAAATAGACTTGTTTAACCTCTGTTGATTGTATTTCCGCTGCCCTTTCTATTGGCTTCAGTGAACTCGTCCCACTCTCTGGCCTTATAAGTGTCTCTGTCATTCTTCGCATAGTCATCTTCATCAGAGCTCTCCTCTGGCTCTTCTGCTGCTGAGGAAACCATTCCACCATTGGCAAGTTCCTGCTCGAGGAAGTCCTCGACAGTCATGGTAGGCAAATACTGACCTGTACCATAGACCTTCTTCTTGAGATCGTCTCGTGTGACTATTGTGAATGGTTTGAGTATCTTTCCCTCCTTGGACAAAAACTCCTTGGAAATAGATTCTAATTTGTCAGTGAAGTTGGTTGGATCTCTGGCCTTCTCCCTCTCATCCCTGATCTCAACTATTTGTGGCTCCTCCTCTGGAATGTATTGCAAGATCTCCAGCTCTTGCGTTATCATACGAATATTTTCAAAAGACCTTATAGTGAATAGTTGTAGTTGCTGAATGTATAGCTCTCTAATTGTATCTTCATCGGTGTTTGCGTATTCCTGTTCGTTGTTTTCAAGAGTCTCTAGGTACCTGAGCTTCTCAGCCAGAAGCTTCTCTTGTTTGTAATTCGCAATCTTTTCATCTCTTCTAAGCATAGCAGAGGCATGAAGGTTTGAAATCTCAAAGGGATTCTCTTTGAGTTTGTCCAACTTTTCAGAGTCACCCTTGTTCATCAACAGTTCGTAATCTCTGAGTCTGGTCAGGAATGACAAGAGAAGCAGAATGTTCTTCTTGAGGTTGTGCTGCTTCGATGGCTCAGTCAGCCGGCCATAGAGTTGTGCAATATGATAATCAACCGCTAAAAACTTGAGCTCGGCAGTGTTCAGGTCTTCAATGGTTTCGTTGCCGCTGAAGGCTGTTGTGATGACACGCTGGAGGAGAAGCCATTGTTGAATGGCTGATGAAAGCCTTTCCTGATACTGAACTGAGTCCTGTCTCACTGAGAGGGAATCCAGCGCTTCCGAAGCCCGTATGCAGTCACTGAACGCTTCTTTCAGTGATTTTGCCGCCATTTCGCTCGTACAATGTTTTTGAAATGGGCCTCATTCAACCGACAATGTTCTGTATTTTTTTTCCCCTGTTGTCTATTTAAAGAGATCCACAAAGACGGAATTTTTGTCGCCGCAGCCGCCAAACACAAATACAAAAACCACCACCAAAATGTCAACGCTTCCTGCTGTGTACTTCAACAAGGACACTGACTCTTTTGCCTTCTCCACGGCTAGAGTTCGGTGGATTAAAATCATTCAGGATGCTATCGACGATGTGCGCGCTGCGGCGGCTGGTGGCAGTGCTAGTCGTCAGAAACAAGGCCAGGCCATTGTTGAAGATCTTTGTTCTTTGAAGCATGATGTTGAGAACGATGCTCTAGTGACTGGCTTCGCTGATGATACTACTGACCAAGCGCTGCGCTCTTACAACGCTGAGCTCAACGGGAAGGGCTACACGTGGCTTACTGGGCCGTGGTTGGTGCTGGAGAACTATCTTTACCGTGCCATCAACGAGTACTTTGTCTCTCGTTCTGAGTGGTTCAATTATGATGTCTTTGCCAATCTGAAGGCTGGTTCTTTCAAGGATTCAGTGCATGGTGTCACTGAACTGGCTGTTCGTTACCATCAACTTGTTGAGGATCTCAAGGCCAATCCACCACAACTCGAGGACGAAGCTGTACTTAAGACCTTATTCAAAGAGTTTGCTGAGATCTCACTATGGGGTAACGCTACTGATTTATCCCTTCTAGCTACTGCTACCCTTGAAGACATCAAGTCGATTCAGGGCTCCAGAGCTCGTAAAGAATCCGAGGACAAAATCCTTACCAATGACCTGGATGCCGCCTGGGAACAGCTCACTCTCAACACATCCTCCTCCTCCAGCAATCCCACTGTCAAGAGAGTCGACTTTGTGTTGGACAACTCTGGGTTTGAGCTGTACACTGATCTTGTGTTTGCACTGTTCCTCATTGACCTGAAACTGGTTGACCAGGTTGTGCTACACACAAAGGACATTCCTTGGATGGTCTCTGATGTGAACATCAAGGACTTTTACCTGCTCATTTCCCAACTCAAGGATACATCTGTATTCAGTGATCACAGAGCCGAACTTGACTTCCTTATCAATAAACTGGAGTTCTTGAACAACAGAGGTACCTTGACTTTACAAACCTCTCCTTTCTGGACTCTGGACCATGATTTCTACAAAATCACCCCACAAGAGACCCAGTACGGTGGTGCTGAGTTGTACAATTTTCTATCAGACTCCACTCTTGTTATCTTCAAGGGCGATATGAACTACAGAAAGCTTACCGGTGACAGAAGATGGCCGGCTACTACCCCATTCGTTGACTCTATCGGACCACTGGCCAGCCAAGGGCTAAAAGTCCTGGCCTTGAGAACTGTCAAGGCTGATGTGATTGTTGGTCTAGCTGAAGGTGTCTACGAAGAAGTCACTGAAAACTGGGGCAAGACCAATGAGAACAAGCTCGGCTGGTTATCTAGTGGTAAGTATGCCGTTATATCCTTCTCTAGTGGTAATCAATAGACAGTATATAGACTTTTATCACGCTGCCGATTCCTAATTTGTCACGATGTCCTAATATTATCATATTCACATGTAGAAACTTGCCAATTGCAATATTTCGTAGAGGGAACTCCATCAGGCTTTCATCCCTGAATACTTCTATATATATTTATTGGGGCTTAGCTTGCAGTATAGCTTGAAGAATCAGTAGGGTGACAGTCTATCAGCTACTCTGGTAGAATATCTAAATGCAGTGGTTATGACGAAAAGATTAGTGATTGTTACTGTGATATTTAAGGACCTATTTTGTTAAAGCTTGAAACCTCGATCCGACGGACTTACGGCGGAATGATTGATCACAAAGCATTTACGTAATAACACCAGCTGTAGAAGTGAGAACAAACTTCATTTTACAATTTATTTCTGCATGTGCCTGACTGACTTCAAGCGAAGAATGTAGAATTGACGTTTAACTGTTGCCATTAAAGGATATTGTTGAGAAAGTACAAGTTCCTTCTTTCATTACAAAGTCATTCATAAAGTACAGATCCACCACCACACAAGAAAGAGGGCGAAGCTAACTGATTACAAAACTCATGTTTCACCAGCCCTCTTTGCATTACATGCAACAATCTTGATTTTGTCTGCTGTTATGGTCTCGTTTTGATCCAACTTGACATTCACATCCTTAAGGACAAACGTCCAGACGTCATCACAGAATCTGTAGGTATGTAAATGTCCCTTAAAGTTCAGTTTAGACTTGACATTCTCCCTCATTGACTCTGAGACGACCCTGTCAAACTGCGAAATGCCTGTTAGTACGTACACTCCCGGTGTTGTTCTCTGTTGTTTCCGTGTTGACGGGCGTAAAATGTACTCACATTCGCCAATATGCTCATTGCAAGCTGGGGTTGGATTCTTTGATCACTTTGAACTGCTGTCAGTGGGTTGATTCACTTTGTCAAAAAGGGGGTTTTGTGTACTCACGAAATCAAAGTGTCTAGGGCATCAGCAAGAGAGGTACCAAGTCTATTATTGAGATTAGTAAATCACACACATAAACACACAGGGAGCGACTCTCTAATTGAACAGGGACAAACACATACGTGGATCTTCTATACAGCTCGTAGTATCCCTGATTGCTCATGATTCCCTTATCAGTGTGAAGCACAATTTGTTTTAAAATGGTGGGGATAAAAGACGATGTTTGTTTACGAAACTTTTGCCTCCAAAAAAAACAAAAAAGAGATTACATAAGCTAGAGGAAGAAAGATCACAAAAAGAAGTTTACAGAGTTTCTTTTAGACCAAACAGACAGCCAGGCAGACAGACACAGAGAATGTCATCTACAATCTTCTATCGCTTCCGTTCGCAGAAGGCAACTTCACGGATTCTCTTTGATGGTACAGGTATCACAGTCTTTGACCTCAAGAAGGATATTATTTCAGAGAGCAAGCTGGGTGATGGAACTTCGTTTGACTTGAGGATTTATAACAATGATACAGATGAAGAGTATACAGATGATAGCGTGGTGATACCCCGTTCAAGCTCAGTTATTGCAAGAAGATCTCCTCCAGCAAAACATGGCAAGGGGACAGCAAGCAGGTATGTGACTGGAAAGTCTAAGATCACCAGAATTACCATCAACACCAACAGCCACAGCCAAAACAGCAACAACAACCCTAGCAGCAGCACTAACAGCAATAATCAAAATGCAAACGCGGTTAGCGAGGGAATGACCGAAGAGGAGAGAATCAATGCAATGTTTGCAAACCAGAGTGACCAATGGAAAGAAACACAACAGGTGATGGCTGGTGCCACACCCATTTATAACAAGCCAGCTGCGACTGGGTCTGGTAACCCAGAAGACGTGCCTCCACCTGGATACATGTGCTATCGTTGTGGATCAAAGGATCATTGGATCAAGAATTGCCCAACTAATGATGATCCAAACTGGGAGGGTAAGAGAGTTAAGAGAACAACAGGTATTCCAAAGACATACTTGAAAACAGTTGAGAACCCAGATGATGATCCTACCAAGAGCTATATGATGAACGAGGAGGGTAAATATGTGGTTCAAGTTGCGGATGATAAGACATGGCAGACGTTTAAGAAAAAACTGGATAACAATGATGAGATTTTGAATGATCTGAAAGTCAGCGTTGACTCAAGGTTTTTGAACCCAACAGATCAAAAGATCATGAAGGATCCAGTGACAACACCATGTTGTGATACCACATACTCTAGAGCATCAATTGAAGACCTGCTGCTGGAATCTGACTTTGTTTGTCCAAAGTGCGGCAAGGCTGATATTTTCCTAGATCAGTTAAAATCTGAAGAGGAGTTGAGCAAAGAGATCAACAACTATTTGGATTCCGAATTTGAGAAGCGTGGTGTGAAGAGAAGCCAGAATGATGATACGGCGAATAATAAAAGACAGGATATCAATGGTGCCCAACCACAGTTCCCAATGCCTCCTCCTATGCTGCCAATGATGCCCTTTCCTCCTTTTGGGATGATGCCTCCTTTGCCCGCTGAACAGAACAACTAAAAGCGAGAGAGAGAGAGAGAGAGAGTATAGTGTATGGATGAGAATTAATAATGGAACCCTCGAACAAACCTGTAGGAGCATCCATCCTGCTTACATAATTATATATATTTTTTTGATGATGGACTGACGCGAAAAGTTGACTATTTTGATCCCATTGAGCAAAACAAACCCGCCACGCCACCAATGGCTTCAGACACTCCATACTCAACACCACTGCTCTCGCTGCGCGATCGATATGATGACAGATTGAAGGAATGGTCCCCATATCTCCACTACAAGCTCACACACAATGTAAAACCTTTGAATCAGTTCCTGAATATGCGACACGTCTCAATTCCCAAATCAATGCAAGAGCTGAAGGAACGTGCAACTAACAACTTCTCGTTCTTCAATGGGAACTATATTCTACTATCATTACTGGCGGCATTTTTAGTTTTGTTGTTCAAGAACCTGTACCTCCTTCTGGCGCTGGTGGTGTTGGTTGGAGGATTCGTTTACTTGAAAACTGTACAGGTTGTTGACGCGGAGTTCACACTTGGAGGCCAGGAGATAGTGTTGACTAAGAGAATACTGTATGTTTTGCTTCTTGTCTTGACTGTGCCTGTGGCTGTGTTCAGTGATCCCGTCTCATCCATACTAGAGATTGTCAGCTATTCACTGGTGGCAGTTGGCGCACACTGCATCTTGATTGAAGGATACTCAACAGAAACAAGTTTCAATGAGGGTTCTGTTTAGCCTTTTTTTTTGGTATTACATCATAGTTCAAACTCTTTACATTGCTCCCAGGTAGTTTAGTTGCAAAAGTCTTCTCTGTAGAGAAGAGGATACTTTTTCTCTGGTTGGTCGGCCGCTCTTCTTCCACCACCCCGGGTGGAAATATTCTTTCCACTCTCGGCAGTCGCGGGGTCCTAGTTTCACCGGGGTCCACCCGCCTGAGCGGGCCAACACCAGCCAGCCACCCAACATGTCCCAATTGAATTGTGTCAAATACAATTTAACACTGGTTGATGGCGGTAATGCTTTATCTGGATCTGAATAAAGGAATGGAGAAGCAGATCTGCGAGCCGAATTCGACCCAGCTGTCGTTCAGAAATTCTTTTTGATGTCATCAGTTGTCTGTTTTTTTTCTAAAGTCCATCATGTGATTGGTTTTCCGGAGTGAGTGACATGCTTTTTTGTTATTATAGCTGATTGAACCATAGTTTGTGTATAGATGAAAAGAGTAACTTCTTTCGATTCGGCCCAAATAATGAAAGCACATACAACCCTGCCAATGGTATCGTTTCTTTGATTGTGCAACATGTCTGTCGCTGAGGATGGATGGCACACAGCTTTTTTGGTGTCTTTTTTAATTCTGCGGTACGCGCCGCATTCACCATCATTTGATGTAAATTAGGTAGTAGGGGGACAAAAGTTCCAAAAAAAAAAGTATATAAAGGCTGACTGTTGCTGTTTCAAAGAGATTTTTTAGAATCAATTCAACATATTTGTCGATTCACAATGGGTGTTCAAGACGTTCTAAAGAGAAAATCTGGTGTTATTGTCGGTGACGATGTCAAGGCTTTGTTTGACTATGCCCAGGAGCACCAGTTCGCCATTCCAGCCATCAACGTGACCTCATCTTCCACTGTCGTTGCTGCCTTGGAAGCAGCCAGAGACAACCACTCTCCAATCATTTTGCAAACCTCCCAAGGTGGTGCTGCTTACTTTGCTGGTAAAGGTATCAAGAACACCAATCAAGAGGCTTCAATTGCTGGTGCCATTGCTGCTGCCCACTTTGTTAGAGCTGTTGCCCCAATCTATGGTGTTCCAGTCGTGTTGCACACTGACCACTGTGCCAAGAAGTTATTGCCATGGTTCGATGGTATGCTAGAGGCCGATGAGGCTTACTTCAAGGAGCACGGTGAGCCATTGTTCTCCTCCCACATGTTGGACTTGTCTGAAGAGACTGACGACGAGAACATTGGTACCTGTGTGAAGTACTTTACCAGAATGGCCAAGATCAACCAGTGGCTGGAGATGGAGATTGGTATCACTGGAGGTGAGGAGGATGGTGTTAACAATGAGCACGTTTCCAAGGACTCTCTATACACTTCCCCAGAGACTGTATATGCAGTCCACCAGGCTCTAGCCCCAATTGACCCAAAGTTCTCCATTGCTGCTGCTTTTGGTAACGTTCACGGTGTTTACAAGCCAGGTAATGTTCAATTGAAGCCATCTATTCTAGGTGAGCACCAAGCTTACGCCAAGAAGGCCTCCGGATCTTCCTCCAACCACCCACTATACTTGGTTTTCCACGGTGGTTCCGGTTCTTCCCAAGAGGAGTTTGACACTGGTATCAAGAACGGTGTCGTCAAGGTGAACTTGGACACTGACTGTCAATACGCTTACTTGACCGGTATCAGAGACTACGTCTTGAGCAAGAAGGACTACATCAGTACCCAGGTTGGTAACCCAGAAGGCGCAGACAAGCCAAACAAGAAGTACTTTGACCCAAGAGTCTGGGTTAGAGAGGGTGAAAAGACCATGTCCGCTAGAGTCACTGAGGCTTTGGAGATTTTCCACACTAAGGGTCAAATCTAGTAGCTCACCTTGGAAGTGGTATGTATCCGTAATTGACTTGATGACCTATTTATAGCTTGTAGTCCAGGCCATCCTGTGTATTGTATACGATTACATAATAAAAGCGTGATATTTGAGGTAAGTGGCCGGGTAACCTTGATTCTGGGATTTTTCGTCGTCGTCGTCGAAAAAAAAAAGAAAGGCAAAAAACAGCGGGCGATTCCAAACTGCTACAAGAGTCAATAGGAGAAACAGCGCACCACGACCAGTTCAGAGCACACCCACCACTCATACTGTGAAGAAAACGATAACTAGGTCTACCGCTGCATTCACACATAATTTTTATCACATATATCATATCATAATGTCTGAGCCAGCAGCCGCCGCCGCCACTGCCGCCGCCGCCGCCGCCACATCATCAGGTCCAAAGCAAACACAGCAGAGAAGAAGCAGAGGTGGCTTCAAGAACCAATCAAAGAGATTCAATGGTAGTTCATCTAATTCCAGTGATAGCCCTCAAGACCAGGATTTTACGTTCAAGCTTAATACTTTGTCTGAACTCTTTTCAGACTGGACCAAGAACGATTTGGAGGAGCTGATCAAGGAACAAAAAGATCTCGAGCTAGAGACGTTGATTGAGAAGATCACCACTGGTGCTGTTCAAAAATGGGACGAGGTGAAGAAGGTTTCGAAGAAGGATAAGCAACTGGAAAAGCAGCAGCTACAGCAGCAGCTCGAAGAGGAACAGAAGATAATAAATAAAGAGAACGGCTTCAGCCATAAGAAAGATCACAGCAAGAAAGCTCCAAGAGCTCCAGTGAAGAAGCAACAACATCAACAGCAACAACCAAAGGACGTCAAAAAGACTTCAACTTCTGTTTCAGTTGGCTCCTCTGCCCCAGCTCCCGTCTCCAACACATCTTCTTGGGCTTCTGCCTTGACTGCTGACAAGCCAAAACCAACTCCAAAGCCAGCTGTTAAGCCACTTCCACTGCCACAGGAAGAATCACAACCAGAATCACAACCAGAACAACCAAAAGAAACCGAGCAAGAACCAGAACAAGCACCAAAGGAGGAAGCAAAACCAAAACCAACTCCTTCCACCTCTAACCAATCTTGGGCTTCGATTGCCACCCCACCAAAACCACAGCCAAAGAAGAAGTGTCAACTAACAAGACCAAAACAACCTGAAGCACCAGTTGAGCAAGCAATTGAGGAGGTCACTGCTGCTGTTGAAGAAGTCTTTATCGAAGCTCCTGTTGAAGAGGTGGTCATTGTCACTGAAACTGTTCCAGCTTCTGAAGAAGACAAGCCAAAGCAACAGAGAGGTTTGCAGCAAGATGCTGCGGTAGTTTTGCCATCTTCTGTGACCCAATCTGACAATGTCGCTATTTCTTTCGGTTCAGCTTTATTAGAGGAGGATCAGCCACAAGCTGCTCCAGCTCAACAAACTGCCCCAGCCCAACCAGTCCAAGGCCAATTCCTACAACAGCAACAGCCACAACAGCCACAACAGCCACAACAACAGTTGCCACGCCAACAGTACCAACAAGGCGCTTATGGCCAACAGGCTCAAGCTCAAGCTCAAACCCAGCCAGCTCAACCAGTTCAAACTCAAGCTCAAACTCAAGCCCAAGCTCAAGCCCAAGCCCAAGCCCAAGCGCAAGCTCAAGCGCAAGCACAAGCTCAGCAACACCCTCAAACTGCTGCCCAACAGGGTCAATTCCAAGTCCCAAAGGGTTACGACCAATACTATGGATACCAGCCTGCTTACTACAACTATGATTACCAGAATCAATACCAACAACAACTTGCCCAACAGCAGCAACAGCAACAGCAACAGCAACAACAACAACAGCAACAGCAACCACAAGGTCAACAAAGAGATTCTAGATCCTTTGACCAACAAGCTCAAAAGTATCAGCAATCTCCATACGGTGTTCCACCTCAAGCTGCATCCCAAAACGTGTTGCCAGCAAATGGTTCAGCTGAAATCGGTGCTGCATCCCCAGTTGCTTCTGCTGTTCAACCAGGTACCAACACCCAGCCATTGTCCAACGTTTACCAGAACCAGTTCATGAATCCATACATGTACTATCCACAACAGTACCAGTACCAACAGTACTTCTTGCAACAACAACAGCAACAGCAACAACAACAACAACAGCAACAGTATGCCCCATACAACCAGGGCCAACAGAAGTCCTACGGTGGCAGCTACCCACAAGGCCAACAAGCTGGTCAACAAGCTCCAAGCTCTGCTGCATCCACTCAACCACAAGGTTCCACGACAACTTCTGCCAACGGTGCCAATGCTTCCCAGACTGCTACTAACACCCAGTCTGGTGCTGCTCAACAAGGTGAGGATGTTTCTTCCCAGCAACAAGCTGCCTATTACCAGCAATATCAACCACAAGGCCAACAGGCGCAGCAACCATACTATGGTTACGGTACCAATGATTTCCGTCAGAACTACCAAACTGGTTCATGGTAAAGTCCGTGGTTTGTCTGTGTGGAGTGAAGGTTGTGAATGACGTTAGAGCAGAGAGACTAGTTGTTGGAGAATTTATTTTGAAGGTCTTGTAAAGCTTTTGTTTTGGGTCATCCACCCTTTTGGCTGGGGTTTGTCTTTCCTTGTTGATGGATGTCTAACGTTTTGTGGTTTTTTGCGTTAGTTCCATCTTCTTAGTGATGAGATGACTGCGAGTATTAGGATGGAGAGAGAGAGAAAGAAGGAGATTGATTTTTCTTAGGGGTTGAACTTGTTTTTTGTCCATTTGCTGGTTATGAAGGGAGTTGCATGGTCATAATATTGGTTGTCATTTTTTTGGTTTTTGGCTTTATAACTGATTGATGATCTTTTTTGCACTCTTTTAACAGATGATGATGATGATGATGATGATGATGATGATATTGTTTTTTTGTTTGGTTGAACATATTTCTTCGTTCGATTCATCAAGAGATCACATCACAGACGCAGACATAAAAGTTCGATACGACTAGGGAGATTTGTTTGTCTTTTTTTGGGAAGGGGAAAGTGAAGCATTATTACCGCCGTTGTTGTTCATGCGGTTCGTTGACTTTTCATTAATCTTGTTTCAACCAGTTGTTCTTTTTATTGTCATGAAAAGCTTTTGCTTCTACATATATCAATCATGACTTGAGGATTATAATATTGAACGAACAATTTTTTTTGTTAGGCACAAACATTGTAGCTGTTGAAACCCAATCTGTATAGTATCCAGTCAATTGGAATAGTCAGAATCAATAAGCTGGATGTTATAAAACAAAGTCTTGATTTCACATCTTGGTGTAGAAGACAGGTCGCATTTCTTGTGGAACAAAAAGCGGTTTTAGCTCAGATGGGAGAGCGCCAGACTGAAGATCTGGAGGTCCTGTGTTCGATCCACAGAAATCGCAAATATTTTTTTTCCCTTCTCTATTATACAGATCGTGGTGTTAACCAATGATCTATAAAATACAATTTCATGTGGCTGGATGGATGGTATTAGGATATAAACATTAGGATTGTGCACTTACTATAGCAGCGTTTTCCCTCATCCTTTTCAATGTCTGGTCTTTGTACTCTTCTAGACTTGCTGCTCCACCGTCAGCATGAGCATCATCATAGTGGTACCATTCACAACTCTTCAACAGACCCGAAAGCTTGCGGTATAATGTGCCTTCCCATAAACCAGATTTATCGTTGAAGACGTGTTGGACGGCGTCGTTTGCTGATTCAGGGGCTGAAAACACGACAATTCCAAGTTCACACTTTCTCTCAGTCGGATGTTTACCCAATTTCTTCACCTTCTCCACTGCACCAAACACACTCATTATTCCTTCCAAAACATCCTCTGTGAAGAGCTCTGCGATCCCTAGCTTAATCTTCCACATGACTTTTATAGTTCTCGCGGAAGGGTAGTTATAGTCGTTCGAATTTGCTCCAGGATGCATGGTGTTCTTGTTTGAACCGGTTGTTGTCCTTGACAGCTCCAGCTCCCGTCTTTTACTCAGTCCTTCCTCTCTCAGTCGCTCAACTTCTAAAGCGAATTTGTTCAGTGACCTCTGAGGATTCTTCACACTCCACGAAGACCTCGCTCTCTTCTCAGCCACTTCCAGTTCATCCTTCATTCTCTTCCTCTCTTTACCCATCTGATCATCTCTGATAGCCTTATCCTTTCGACTTTGCAACCATAAGTCATATTCCTTCCTCAAGGTAGAGTCCGTGAGTACAGCCAAGGCCACAGTCAGAACATGGAATCTTACTGAAGCACTGGGTTCTTTGTTCTTATCGGGGTGATAAATCAGAGCCTGCTTCCTATACGCTTTCCTTATCGACGCATCAGAGGCATCTGTCGAAACTGAAAGAAGATTGTAAACATCAACATTTTCTTCTCTCAGTAAATCAATATCTTTTGGAGCCATACTGACTAGACCGCGGTTAGCCTGTTGTTTTTGTGGTGGGTGGTACTGGATTTTTTTTCTTTCCCTATTTAGTTCTCTTTTGCCACCACACTAGCAGTTTAGTTTTCCTTCTTTAATGGCTTCCAACCAACTGGCACACTCAATTGCCGCTTTATCGCTTCTTGAGGATGACATAAAGGAATTAGTTGACCGTCTTTATGAGGACCCGAAATCATTTGGGACTACGGGCAGAGATATAATCATTCGAGCTGGGAAGGAGCAGCCTGATACCCTCAGGGAAAAGGTCAGCACTGACATTTTGGGTACATTGGCTGTCACTGAGGCGACACAAATGGTCCAATTTGCTACTTCTAACCTGACAGAAGAGAACAAGCCCGGTTATTTTGACTCGCTATACCAGCAAGTCAAGTCGAGAGGCGATGAGGAGTCCTTGTTGAAATTGATCTACCGATTCATTGCAACGTTGGTGGACTTCAACCTTCATGATACAGAGCCACTGCTCTCCAAGATCATTCCATTCATTGGATCTTCCGAAATGGTCTTGTTGACCATGGCGCATATCATTAAGACCTTTAAAGTGGAGACGTACCCTTTTTTGGAAGAACAGTTGGAGATATTAACGTTGGAGGAGAATTTCGTTGCCTCTTTCAGTCTGTTATCTCTTATTCTCACCACTACTGATGGGGAGTTTGGAGTTAAAATGTTCAGAATTGAGCCATTACAAGGCTTGCTGTTAAAGATTAACAACAGCAGTAGCGGTGGCTCATCGCTGCCATTGAAAATTATCAAGACAGCGCTCTCATTGCTGTCTGATGCCTGTGGCTACGACGAATTGAGAACTTTTGTAGTGGAGAACTACTTGGATATACTTGTTTATGCTCTCAGATCAATTGACAATACTGAAGTGCAGATTCTTGCGGGTCTTGTTCTTTTAAAGACGTGGAAGCTGGAAGCCCTGGCTGGCAAGGGTATTCAGATCGATGAGTTATCTGTGATATTCACTCAGCAGTTGACTGGTCCTTCTCTTGAGGCCCTCACGTACCTGATGCTGAGGGACAGTGTGAGAATCGAATTGAGGAAGAATGGCTCTTTTATGTTTGATCTATTAGCGTTGTTTCCAACAGCAAAGGGAACGCTGAGTGTTATCGACTACTACGGTCTAATGACTATTATTTCCCGGCTGTCTACTGTTCCACCGAAGGATGAAATGTCTGAATTGAGGAAGCAAACACAGAAGAATATAGATGGATTTGTTGAAGAGGATCCTGAGGAGATCAACGAGTTTAGATCTGAACTGGTGGAGAGAAGAGTGGTTGAAAAAATGCACCAAGCTAGGCAATCGAATTCAACCCAGCTCATTACTGGAGAGCTGTTGCGAACGATGCATAATCTATGCCAAGTGAAGAAACTGCATTCTGCCATCATTAAACAAGGTGGTCTTGATTTAATCTTGAAATCGATAGCAATGGCAAAGACATTTGGGATAAGAAAGCCAGGCTTAAATGCACTTGTCCTCCTATTGGCAAGTTCTGACCCGGCGTGTGTCTTTAATAAAGATTCCCCTCCAAAGACTGCATTCAACTATATTTTCACCATGCTCCTTCCAGAAGAGGAATTTACTGTTAATGAACAGAACCTGGCACTGGTGGCACTAACAAACCTTGCCCTTTTGGAATCCATCGATTCGTTGTCTCCAAAGCAATGGGAGATTATTGATAACTATCTGCTAAGTGCAGACGTTCATCTCAGAAGATCTACGATTGAACTGGTTTCCAATTTAATGCAGCACCGTCACAACCTTGTGGCATTGTTCAACTTTGAGAACGGCGCGTCAAGGAAAAGATTTGAGATCATCACCAAGTATACTCAGCTCGATGATGTTCAATCCCAAAGTGCGGCTCTAGCTGCGTTGACATTTGGTGTAACAATCGAATTTATCTGTAAAGAGATGGTGAAGAACTCTAAACTGACAAAATACTGTTTTTCTGTTCTGTCTCGACAGTCACAAGAGACTGAATTAGTCGAGAGAGCACTTTTTATCCTGTACTACATTGTTCATAGTGGTGGAGGAGATGATGGAGTCATCACGGAGCTGAAGCAGGAGCCCAACTTTAAGAAGAGTTTGATCGAGATAACGACACCTGGATCGAAGTTTGATGCCGATATTGTCCAGATGGCTGTTGAGGTTGTCAAAATGGTGGTGAAGCTCTCCTCGGATTAATAAATAAAACCCCCGCCACACTCAGCCACACAACAAAAACTAAAAAATTAACACAAACACAAACACAAAAACCAATGCTAAATTATTTATAAATAAAGAAACCGAAACAATCAAAAATTGTTCACAGCGGTAAATGACTGAAAGAGATTCGGATGAGCCACTATTGAGCGGGAAGTCCACTGAAGAGACTGCTAAGGGAGCCGACAATGAGCCTAATAGCCCAGTTGGATCAAACTCAAGTCTGAGACCCGCCCAAGAAGTCATCAAAGGAGAAGAAGAGGAAGAAGACACCATCATAGCCAAGTACACCCGCGCTTGTCAAGCGGGAGATATCGTCACAGTGAAAGAGCTCATTGAAGGCGGTGTCGTTGACGTTGACAACGACGTGGATAAAGCCAATGTCTCTGGGCTGCACTGGGCTGCTATCAATAACAGGGTGTCTATTATCAAGTACCTGATATCCAAGGGTGCTGCAGTGGACCGCGAAGGCGGTGAGTTGAATGCCACACCATTACACTGGGCCTGTCGTTATGGGCTCGTATACATTGTTGATTACCTGCTTAAAGTGGGGGCTGATCCAAACAAGGTTGATTCGCAGGGATTCAACGCTCTTCACTTGTCTGTCCACTCTTCCAACATCATGCTGGTGATTTACATGTTGATCTGCACACCACAGGTGTACATTGACTCAGTGGACCCGAACAGTAGAACCGCACTTCACTGGGCAGCGTACCAGGGAGACTCCTTGAGTGTTGATGTCCTGTTACGGTTCAAGGCCAGTGTCAGAAAAGTGGACAACCAGGGGTTTATTCCACTACATTGGGCTCTGATTAGAGGACAGAAGGAGTGTCTCAAGAGACTTATTGAAGAAGGCTCAGATATCACAGTGAAGACAAATGACGGGAAGGACAGTTTTGCCATTGCAGCTGATATGAGCTGCACTCAGAACTTGTCAGATGCTCTCTTTGAAGAAGGCTATGACAGAACAGGGGCGAAACGGAATAGGTTTATAGATGCAAAATGGGCCAAGATTGCCTGCTTCTTCCTTCCATACGCTCAACTGGGGCTTGGTTTGAAAATTGCTGCATCACAGAACCTTGTCATTACCCTCTCTAGTTTTATTGTTATCTTCTTGGGGTCAAACCTCCTCCTGACAAGGATTCTTTTACCGTCATTTGCTCGAACCTCGTCTCCAATACTCAAGTCCCCTTTCATGTCAGGAATTTTCTCCGCCTCTGCATTCTGGACTTTGGTAAATTGGGTTTTTGTTGTTTTCCCCAACACTGCAACTGAAGCACCGTTGTTCAACTTGTTGTTTGCTGTATTCTTTGCTGCAACCATCTACTATTTCCAAAGAGCAATGTTCAAAGATCCAGGAACCATTGAGAGACCACAGACAGACGAGGAGATTCAAGAGACCATTTATGGACTGCTTCAAGAGGGGAAATACGACTCCAAACACTTTTGTGTGAACACATTTATCAGAAAGCCACTGAGAAGCAGATACTCATACTTTCACAAGAAGTGCGTTGCAAGATTTGACCATTACTGCCCATGGATCTATAATGACGTTGGACTGAGAAATCACAAGGTGTTTATGTTCTTTGTAATCGCCCTGGAGTTGGGAGTTGGCTCTTTCGTTGTATTGGCCCTGGAGTATTTTGATGAGTTGGATGACGATGATTTATCCTGCTTCATATTCGATGGTGGAGACTTGTGTGCTGCTTGGACTCATTCCAGATTCACATTCCTCTTGTCCTGTTGGTGTATGGTGCAACTTACATGGCTTACCTTTTTATTGTTTTCACAGTTCTTCCAGATATCTAAAGGAGTGACCACACTGGAGCTTTCCAATCTCACAAGGGAGCATTATGATGCCAATCAGTATTACTCCAGTGCTCCTGCTGAACTTGTTCTTGATGATAATGATGTCTCTGGAGTTACTGCTCCAGGTGGTGGTGGTCACCGTCACAAGAACCCATTTTCTACATTCTTTATGCTAACTGGTCTTGATCAGTTTGTTATTGCCGTGAAGCAGACAATTGGAATCCAGGGCTCCTTAGCCATTCACGAGATTCCCTTTGACTATGGTGTCAAACAGAACCTTGTCGATTTCTGGTTTGCTAGTGGCGATGCTAACCTAAAGTTCAGAAATCTGTTGAAGTTTCCAGTCAAGGGCGAAGCAAACTTGGGTGGACAGAGCGTTGATTACTATAAACTCTACAAGATTCCACCAAAGAAGGTTGATATTGCGGAGGCTGTGTGACCAATCTTTTTTATACAAATCGATCAGATCAGAAGGAGTCAGCTATATGATCTTTTAGTAACTTCAAATCATAGTAGTCAGCAATGTTGTCGTAGACACTCACCTTTACCAGAATTTCCTTCTTTGGAAGGGTTGGCAACCAGGAACCAGAACAAGAGCAATATGAAGACATTTCACCATCCTTGACCTTGTGGCACTTAGAGCACTTCAAATCTTGGATGTAGTAGTTCATACTCACCTTCTGCAACGAGTCAATTAGTTCCTCTTCCAATTCAGCCTTGTTGTAAGGCTTTTCGCATGTGGTACAGCTCCAAAGTGTCTTGCTATCATCACGACAAAAGTCCAAATCTCTGAGCTGATGGCAATAAGAGCACATGATTCCTGGAATGACAAGCGATATGCTAGGATTCTCAAAAACGGACTCCTTGGAGAATTCTTTGGCATCAATCACCTCCAGCATTTCCTTTCTGAGCAATCCCATCTCCAAGTTTCTGGGCTTAGACAGTGTGAAAACGGCAGCAAGTGACTTGATCAACTCCAACAATGGGTTCTTCATTTCTTTATGGAATCCAGGAGGCCGTGGGAACTCATAGTCAGCTTTCCTATCTGGATCCAGAATGGCATCCGTTTGGTTACGCAACAGCTGCTTCAACCTTTTGATTATTGGCTTTCTGAAAGTTTCAGTGATCCCATGATCAACATCCTCTTCAAGTGGTTTGGCTTGGACATTCTGATTCTTCAAAATGTGGGATATCTGTGTGACTCTTGGTGTCCCTTGACTCAATCCAGTAGAGGCATCACTCTTAGCCTTGATCAAAGAGTCAATCAAGATGAAGACCCAGTCGTCAAACTCTGGTTGGTAAATCTTTGGTAGATACTCTTTGATTTGCCACTTGGAAAGACCAATCAAATCCTGCTCATCTTGCTCAGAGATCTCTAGACATGCTCTCCCGCCATAGTTGTACTGGTCCATCCAAACCAACAGATCCCAATACTTCTCAATTCTCAGATCTAAGTAGTTGAAAAGAGGTCTTGATCTAACGGCTTTAGTGATGTACTGTGCGTACGCATAGGAGTTCTCCACGGAAACTTTAGTTGTTCTCAGGATTACCTTGGATCTGTTTGCAAAGATCACTGTGGCACCAAGTTTCGCAAACTCACCAGACAGCTGTAAGATGGCCTTCTTCGTTAGGTTGTGAACATGGTGCTTCAAAAAAGAGTCATAGAGGAATGATTCTCTCTTCTGGACCCAACAGACAAATGTGTGAACCATGCAATCAGCATTCGTATTATTCTTGAAAGCATCATCCCACCAGTCTTTCACCATACTTCTCAATACACCCAAACTTGGACCGGAGAAGGTGTCTTCAGACAAGATGGAAGCTCCATTGTTGTCATTGAAAATGGTTTCCACTTCAGCCATATCAGTTCCCTCAGCTTCATTGATCAGAGCAGAGGTTAGGACTGTATTCACAGTCAGGTTGTCAATTTCGATTTCCAAGGAAGCCGTCTCATACACTTCGGGATTGTTTATCACTGGGAACTCCATATCCTCGTTCTCAATAAAGAGTTGATCATTCTCCCTTCCACCATAGTCAGGAACTGGCCTTGGGGACCACCATAAGACGATTTGATTTTTGGTCAATCTTCTCGCAAACTCAATATCAACAAGGTACCCAATATCATCAATTTTCAGGTTACAGAGAGGGACATTGGAATACCGAGCCAGGTTTCTCAAATGTGCAATCCAGGAAGACAATGAGAGGATGTGGTTACACACACTCTTCAAAACAATAGATTGCCAACCAATAGCAGGCAGCTGGACTTCAGTGGCATTCATCTGGATCAACGGGAAATCACCTAGAGACTTCATGTATTTGAGAAGCTGCTTGGTGTTTGAGGACTGAACGACGAGGATAGGTTTTGTTGGTCTTTCCTCAGAGATCTTGTTCACAAAACTGTTGAGTTTCTTGAACAGCTTTGTCGATTCCTCAAAATGAGACACTTCAAACTCCAACTCCTCTTTGTAATCAATAATTCCTAGATGTTTTAACAGTTTGTTCTTCTTGGAAATATGCAGATCTTTGTAGAGCCTTTCAATATTCCCAGATAGCGTTTGTGCATTTCGAGAAGGCTTTAGAACAAACAGTCTAACAGTGTTGGACCAGGAATTGAACAAGGAGAATATCTGGTAGTCGTTTGTACCCATATGGAACAAGTATGAGACACCCAAACTGAAGTTATTTAAGTATCGGTTTGAATCCGTCATTGTTAACGTCTTTAAGTCAAAACCGTTCTCCAAACCTTTACCCAGAGCACCAACCTTTGTGCTATTGAAACCAACAGAGTTACCCAGCTCCATAATGACTCTTTCAGTAGCTTCAACCTGGGATTCATAAAGGCCCAAGACGTGTGACCCATTCAAAATACTGCCTGCTTTGTTGATCTCATCCTGGAAAACAGATTCAGGCATCATCAATCTGAAGAGATTGGTGGCATTGTGACCATTTGGTAAAATATTGGAGACCTTCTCAACTTCACAGCTTGGAAAGGTACCATCTGGAAGAGAGGATTCTTTCAAACTCAAATAGACTTTCTTTGGAACATGGAAGATGAAGGATTGGATCTTTCCATCAATCAATACGAAAGTCCTTACATCACCTGGGTTTGAGTCAAGTTTGTACTGGATTATCTCCCAAGTCGAACCAACAAAGCTTTCAGCTTGGTTTCTGACCATGTTACCCACTGCTGATCTTCGGCTTGACTCACCCGATTCACCAAACAAGTTTCTTCTTCTGTTTCTTGCCTTCTGTTGAACTTTCCACTTTAGCTTCTGATAAGTCAAGAATCCCACATAGTCTTCTGAGGGGTCAGGGCATTTACCATTCAGCAAGTTGATCTCTTCTTCAGTTGGCTCTTGAGATTCCTTGTGTTGGTTCTTGCGCTTCTTGGATGTCACTTTTCCAACAATTGGTGCACCATTGGTAGTTTCTTTCTTTCCAATATCCTCAATATCCTTGACAATGTCGATGGGGTTTTCCTTTGTCTTGGAAAAGAAGGTACTCAAGTACGACTGTTGTTTCTTGTCGTTCTTGGTGGCAATCTTTCTATTTAACCAATCAGGGTGGTTTACTCTTGGAACAGGATTTGGCACATCTTGAAGAGCAGCTGGGATGGTGATGATTTTTTGAACAACTGATTCCAGACGTTCCTTATAGTAGTTCCAGTCAACGATAGTTCTTGGGTCAAAATCATCCAGTTGATTGTCCAGCAACCACCTTCTCAAGAAATTTCGTTTGACGCTCAGTTCAGAAGAGAATATGGCAACTGGGATTGCTCTCTCAGTGACTGGTGCATTCTTCGGTCTCTCTGAAATAATGTACTTCACGGCAAGACCCTTATCTTTCACCATTTCAGCACCCAGAAATTCACCTAATCTTTTGGCAGTAGTAATGGATGTAGATTTCTGACCTTCATACTCTTCCAAACTCTTGCTCATAGACTTGTTCTCGCAAATCAACTCAATCAAATCTTCATCTTCCAGATTACAGCCTTTAGTATCTAAAACATCTAACCAACGATTCGCAACATTGGCCACTGCACCATAACAGGTTTCGAGGGTATCACCTTCCAGAAACAGTTTAAAAATATCAGATTGGAAATTTTTGATCAACTGTAGCTCACCACGTCTTTTCAGTTCAAATCCTTTTAGTTCTGCTAAAGAACCGTCCTCATTGAACACAGCATAACGCTTCTTCAAACCTTTACCTTCTTCTTTAGAGGTGGGAAGAATCATAGCCTTGTATGGGCCATCAACTTCAAAGAAAATGGAATTGTCACTGTGGGTAGCATATTTCTTTGTCACTGGATCAATGAGCGTCTGATACTGATGATTGGTGAACTTCTCATGAACAAGGTAGTTCAACATGGAACAAGGATAAGAGATGTAGAGCTTTTTTCCATTCTTCAATTTGAACGTGAAGTTATCTGGGAAAGAACTTGGAATGATACACCAGATACCATCTGTATCCAGTTCCAATGGTCTACCAAATCTCTCGATCAGCGATCTGGCCATCTGAATAATTGTGGCCCCTGTCAAACAAGTGATACCAGCCATCTCAATGGAATACCATCTAGAACCCTTTCTCATCACATAGCCATAAAATGAGTTCAAAATGACCTTGAAAGCCAATTGCAAGGAATCGTAGTAAATACTCTTCTTTTTAGATTCCTCTTTCTCAAATCCAGATTGACTATCAGCTGTCCTTTTCCAAGTCTTTGCGAGACCTTTGAACTCATAACGTCTGTCTCTGAAGTTTCTCACCGTATTAACATAGAATGGGTTCTCTCTTTGACAGATGATGGACTCCCTTTCAATAGTTTCACTTTGTTTCACCTTGTGATAGTTCTTTTTGGAATAATCTTGTAATCTTTTTTTCGTATGGGCCACCTGTTCAGCGTAAGGCAAATCCTCAAAGGTTCTTCTAGGAAAGCCAGGTTTCCTTGGAGCAAACGTTTCATTCTGAAGCGCTCTCTTGATCATGTGATATTCATCCATCTTGGCTGGATTATACTCACCTCTCCAAGCCCAGACCATTCGTCTGTCACATGTCTTTCCAGGCCTGTTGAAGTCACAAGCTGCACAATCCTTCTCGGTCTTCATTGAGTCAGGCTGCAGACGGTTTGAACACATAATGTTGGGATACATAGATGCGACATCAACGTGGTAAATTAGAGGCTTTTCGTTTCTCTTGGGGTTTTCCTTCAATTCAAGTAACTTAGCCTTAATCTCGTTGTAAACATCATCAAAGTTAGTGACATCTTCAACCTTAGACTTCTCTTCGACCGTAATACTAAATTTCAACGCATTTTTCAAATCAGCTAGAATCTCATCGATGACGGTTGGATCAATCTTGAAGTCGTTAGAAAGGTCAGATCTGAACACACCAGCTTCCAAAGACTCAACATGTCCGCCCACATAGGTTTCTGATTCAAGCAAATGTCCATCATAGAATCTTTCTGGAGGATCAACATGCTTGTTGGGCAGCAAAATGTTGTTCTCATAAGCTTGAACCATAAGTAACATTTCACATAAAGTACCAGTACCTTTCCGCAAAAGTTCGTCAGGGTTCAAAGGAAGGATGATACCCAAAGAATTTATAAAGTTACTGACAATTTTTCTGAACAGGTAAAATGTAGCAACTGCATCAGAAACAGAGTATTCAGACAAGATCTGTGGCTTGGAGTATGCATATGGTGTCATTAGTTCAGGATCTAATTCGATCGGGTTGTAACCTAACTTGGACTTGGTCACAGCTTTCAGACCCTGCGAACCCTGAGGAAGATAAGAATCTCTTTTAACCCACCTGTAGCAGTCCATATGAGAACAGTACGTAGATTTGTACTCACCTTCAGCATCAACAGCAAATCCAATCTCATCATACATGTTTAAGCCATGGACAGAAGCTCTTGCCTCCACAAAGGGCCAGTCAAAAAAATCACCGTTGAAAGTGGCTATTATAGTTGGCTTGGCTTCTCTAATGTGCTCAAAGAATTTCACCAGTGTAGCCTTCTCATCAGCTTCATTGAAAACGGCAAAGATACCAGGATACTCTGGTTTTGGTGTGTACTCAAAATCTTCAATGTCTTCAGAAATGATCTCTCTGTTAGTAATCAGGAAGCCGTCACCGTCAATCATGTAAGAGATCATCATAACCTGATCAGTCGCACTGTCTGGAAACTTGAGTGGCCTTTTTGTAGTTTCAATATCAAATGCCAATGTCACTGGCTCACCAAATTCAATTCTATCGGCAATTTCTTCAAAATAAACATCCTGGTGCTCAGCAGTGACTTTATACCACTTACCCATTCTCATATTCTTGTCAATAGAGACACGAGTTGCGTAAGGAACATCGTACTCTCTAATATCTTCGATGTACTCTGAAATGTCACTTTTGCTGTTAGTCTCATTCTGAAAGTTGTTATTTACAGCAGAATAAATCTCCTTAGCGGATTTCTTTGTCATGTTTTCCTTCACTATTGGCATTAGCATTCTCCTGGCTTCAAAAAGATCACTCTGGCTGGGAAATGAAAGCTTCAACAACTTCTGTGTTAGCCCAACTAAATGATTAGGCGTCTCCAAGTTATCCTTGTCTAATCTGGAAATTGTCTTGATGTTGGTTTCAAGAAGTTTTTTCAGATACTCTTCAACCTCACCCTCGTATCCTTGTGTACAAATGACAAACAAGTATGGATCGTACTGAATGGTGGCTTTGAAGGTCCCACCTTCGTCATCCAAAAAGTAATAATCCACAGCAGAAACACCACTGATATAATCCTTACTGGGTATTGTTGTGGCATGCATATTCATTAACCAACCTGTTTTAGGCGGGCCTGATTCATATCTCTCAAAACCCATCATCACATCGATCTCATCCGATTTCTTGACTTGGTCTAGCAGTTTGGTGGCATTAGTATTACTATTTGAGGAGGAGGTAGTAGCCGCCGTGTTCTTGTTGTTGTTGGGCACGTAGCCATTGTCACGTTTGTTGAACGATGAATTCTTGACGTAGCGGGCACTCGTGGAGCCTTTGAATTTAGGTGGCATGGCAGAGTACTACCCGACTGACTCTTTGACCAAGCAGCAGAACTAATTTGTTTTACTCTTAAAAGGACTACGCGTAAACCAGCACAATTTTTTTTTTGAGCAGAGATGCGAAACGCGTCGCCCAAACACGAACAACAGTTTCAAAATACAGGGCTCATAACACAGAAGAGTAAAATGGCCCTTCCCAACTACCGAGGGAACGAGGGGAAACTGAAAGAAGATTCATCGAGCAAATATGAGCACTTATTGTGTTTGTGTGGTTTTGCTTCTTCACTTTGTTCTGTTTTGTTTTCTGGTTTCTGTGGCCAAATGATCTATGCGCTAACTACTTTCTTTGAACACTATGCTTTGAGTGTGAACCCCAACTTCAAGTCGATCCTACAAAAAAGAAAGATGAAGAGACACCAAAGTAGCAAATCATCGCCCTCCCCCACATCGACTTGTTTTTTTTGTTGGTTAACAAGAAGCTTTGGATTGGAGTTTTGTGGGCTCTTTGAATGTGTGGGCCTTACCAGGTTGATTATGTAATTTTTCTGTGATTTTTCTTCTTCTCTTCAACAACAACAACAACAACAAGCAAAGGAGCTGAGCTGAGGAAAAGCTACAAGCAGTTGGGATGGCATACAATCCGTACAGTCAGTCAACTGACAGCCAAAACACTTACAACAACAACAGGCTTCATCAGCCTCAACCTCAATCTGTGCCACAAGGAAACTTCCAACAACACCATCAATCACAATACCAACCACAGCAGCAGCAGCAGCAGTACCAACAACAACAGGTTCCTCCACAACAGTTTGGCGGGAATGCATTCCTTCATGACCCGAGAGCTGCTATGACTTTTCAAGTTGGCCAGAATGCGATGCTCGCAGGTTCTCAATTCGTGGAACAAAACTTGAACAAGTACGTTTCCACTTCTGATATCAAGTACTACTTCAGAGTGTCCAACTCGTACGTCTTCAACAAGCTGCTTTTGATCCTGTTCCCGTTCAAGAACAAAAGCTGGGTCAGAAGTTACAGACAGCCGGACTCATCGACCAACCCGACTGACACCGAGCTTTATGCTTTCCCCTTAGATGACAAGAACGCCCCTGATTTATACATTCCATTGATGGGTGTTGTGACATATATTCTGACCTTGTCCATGATTTCTGGTCTGAAGAATGAGTTCCATCCAGAGGTGTTTGGATTCAAGACGAGCTCTACTATAGCCTTCTTGATGTTGGATATTGCTGTCTTGAAGCTGGGTCTATATCTCTTGAACATCAACTCCAAGACCTGGGATTTGATCTCTTACATTGGTTATAAGTTTGTACCACTCGTTTTGATCCTGCTGATTAAGAATGTGTCGAGTTCTGGTATCCTGAACTGGACGTTTTACATCTACTTGCTATTGTCGTTTGCCTTCTTCGAATTGAGAGCGATCAGATTCAACCTGTTTGGTGGCATGTCCAATTCCTCACAGAACTTGAACAACAAGTCACTCAAGAATACCAATTATTTCCTATTTGTCTACGCCTTTCTATTCCAAGGCTCGCTATTATGGTTGTTGAGTTAGGTAGGAAACCACCCTAGTATAGAAATGAAAGCTACTTCAAACTGTGTGTGTCCATCATTAGTTTCGTAAAAAGTCATTAAGGTGGCTATACTCTTCTCTTTTTCTTCTCTCTAGACTTCGTGCTCTCTTGACAGGAGTCAGAACAGTACCATTTGCCCTTTGGTGGCTCCTTCAAACCAACACAGCCATAGTGGAACCACTCATACTTGCACTCATCGTTATCACAGCCAACCATCTCACCAAACGAAACGTTTTGACAGAAACAATACAATGCCTTATCCTCATCGTTCGCTTCAGCGTCATCCGCAACACCGGTCTCAATGTCTGGATTGGCTCTATGACTACCAGCGCCACCAGCACCAGCACCAACATTACCAGCACCAGTACCAGCAGTACCAACACCAACAGCACCAATCGCCTCCATACCGCTGACTTTTGAATCTATAGCCCGTTGTTGCCTCTTCAGGCCTCTCACAGCACCTGGTGTACCTGTGCTTGACGAAGCTGCAGACGTAATACCAGTACCAACTCCAGGAGTGTTGGCTTTGGAAACAGCCGCCTTGTACTTCTTCCTCTGCGGTCCTGCACTTGGTGTTGTGTTGTTCTCAGCGGTGTCTAGCTCGTACTGGTTTGTCAAGCCCACTGTACCTCCCCTTGAGGTGTTTCGACTAGAGAACCAATTATCATCGAAGTCTAAGTCAATGGTGTCACTAACTAGCAGTCCCTCTGCCTTCAGCTTTTCCATGTCATTCTCAAGCTTAATTAGATGCTTAGTGGTAAGAAACAACGCCGTGTTTGCAGAAATGAACTTCTCTGTCTGTAACTCCTCAAGCTTCTTGAACTCATCCCTAATCTTAGGATATAATTGGCCCTCCTTTGGGTTTTTTGTTAGGGAGCCATGTTGTTTGATGAATTTGTGAATGGTAGAGTCTTTCTGGTTTAGCTTCTTTCGTATTTCGTAGAGATTCGCATCGCTTGTTCCGAGCTCAGAGAGAAGATGCTGGAGCTCAGCAGGTAAGTTAGAGGTATCTTGCGTATACTGATCCAAGATAACAGCAGTATCCATTTGGTATTGAAGAGTTCTGTCCAGTTTGGTAGCTTTTGTCTGTTGTTTTCTTTTTCTTTTTTGTTTTTCATCCAAGTGGCGAAAAAATATCAGAAAATAGAAATAATCCTAAAGTAGAAATATCAGCAGAATCTGTATAATTGTGTAAAGGATCATCTTGAAAATGTTCGAGTGTGGCTATCTTTAACAATTGGAGGAGAAACATTGACCCGATACTTCAAACTTTCAGGGCCTTTACTGTCTGATTGTCTTCTGACTTTTGAAGGAGCAACTTTCGTGCCAGTAGATGCCGTTGTGGCATCAATCAAGCTTTCGGGATCTTCGCTGCTGCCACCAACCACGGTCGATATATCTGAAAGTGCACTTGTGTTTGCAGCATCGTTACTGTTTTGTTTATTTCCCCTTTCTTCGAGATACTTCTCCACCAACAGGGCATTTCTTGAGTTAGCCTTGTACAGGATTTCCACAATGCTGCCAACAACAGGAATCAGTCCAATCAAGAAATCCAAAGCAATATTACAAAGAATCTGAAGGTGGAGAATCAATGGCAGTCCTCCATCCACTTCCATCGCAGTTCTGTAAACAAGAAGGGAAAGGAATAGAGAAGTCACGTCTCCGACGACGGGAACAATACTGACGATATCGTTCCAACCAACACGATAACCAAAAAAGTTAAAAAGCATATCCAGGTGGTAAGCCCTTCTAACCACTTTTCTCAGAATCTGGGTGTCATTATCAGATAAACCAACTGGTATGGATTTTTCTCTCTTGACGGTTTTGAAGATGGTTTTGTTAGAGAAGAGGGATCTTTGCTCTATTTCATACTGGTGAATGAATACCTGTTAGTTTTTTTGGTCTTCTTCTATACACAATGGGAACAGCAAAAGGCATACCTCTTCATAATATGGATCCTCTAGGCCAAATTTGTTCAATTTAGTCTCTCTGAACACCTTGATTCTGTGTGGTTAGTGAACCGAACAACAAGATCTATCGTTATTTATATGTACGTATACACACCCTCTGTGATATGTACTTGACAGTAAAGTTAACAATAGCTCCAAGCATTGTTTGTAAGTATGTTCTGTGAACCACCAGGTAATGTGAAGAAGAGTTGGTCAAGATTGCTACGGAGCAATCTATTATACCACCAGACTTCTACAAAACAAGCAAAGGAAGCAAACAAGCAAAAAAAAAACACTCATAAACAAAGACAATTAATACACAAACATATACTAAAGAAAAACAATAATAATAGGTAGCGCCTATCACATTCAACAGACAGATCCTAACCAGGAGCCCTGAACTATTTTGCACCTCCTTTCATAAAAACACACACATAAAAGGTTCAGTCCTTCTTCGATCTGTTGCCAAAGACCGGTGGGGTGGGAACGTCTGGTTGTTCGATCAGCTTGGCCTGAAGAGCCAAACTGTAGTCTCTCAATTGCATGTTCTCTTGCTTCAAGGCCTCAATGGTCTGCTTCAACCCGTCCACCTCCTTTGCTTTCTCCTCCAGCTCCTTAATGTGAATCTCCTTACGCTGTCTGAAAGCCCGTTGTGCCATTCTGTTCTGGGCAGCCCTTTTAGTGGCATTCAATGGTCTTCCGTGGCGACTGAGAACAGGCTCTTCACCATTGTCTTTCGTCTCGACGACAGTGGAAACAGGGGTGGTTTGATTGTTACTATTACTGTTGCTGCTGTTGCTGCTGCTGCTGTTGTTGTTGCTGCTGTTGTTGTTGTCATTAGACACAGCAACAGCAGCAGCGGCAACGTCAAACGACTCATCCCCAAGGGCTTGCACAGTCTGTTGTGAAGCCATCCGGGCAGCAGCAGTGGCATCAGCTTGAGTCAGTTGGTTGATCGGGTGAAGGGTGTCTCTGCTGAAGGATGGGTCAATCTGCTGCTCTTCCATGGCTCTCTTCTTGTCATCGCCGGACCAGTAAGTTTGTTGGTTGCTCATCTTTCACCATAGTGTTAGTAAATCCATCTTATTCCTCTTTCTTGCCTGGGTGCGTGGGTGGGAGACGACTTATCTATCTGTCTGGTCCATCTGTCTGGTCCATCTGTCTTACCTAATCCCCGCCATGGTTGATTATCTAATGGATTGGTGATTGTTTTTAAAAGTAAACAAACTCTCGTTTCCCCTAATCACATAAAGATTTTCACGCGGCTTAAGAACAGAATCACCACAGATAAGTCGTTCCCTCACGGGCCCTTCAACTTTCTGGCCAAAACTCACTTTCAAAGATCTGGATCGTGTCCTCTGTTGACCGTGCTGCGTTTGTTTGTTTGTTTGTTTGTGTTTGTTTTTGTTTTGAAATATGAATGACAAAGCAATTATAAATAATCGTTCAGCAACATTAAAAAAAAAACTTCTCCACCGCGAAACTTCCGTATTGGGAAATATTTATGTTTGGTTCATTTATACACATTCATTGTGCCACTGCGATCCACTGTGACAATCATCTCATAAGGAACCAATGCCAATCCTATTCCTGTGATCCGATCGTGATGTCCCTTCACTATTCTCTCATGTTCTTCTGATAGGAGCCCCTTCTTTTGTTTTCTTTTGCGTTTTTCTGATTGGGTAAGGTCCATACCTGATGGTGGGTGCTTCAAGCTGGTGATCCTCAAATTAGGATTGACTTGAGAAGAGACATACGAAGTTCCGATGTAGTTGTCTTCTTTATACGTGTCATTGCTTGTGCCCATGTTGAGCACAACCTTGGATTCCTCTGGGTTGAAGACGTCCCACATGATGAGGTCATGGCGTGGGGTCGTTGTCAATACCCAGAACTTCTTGTTGTTGTTGCTGCTGCCGCCGCTGCCATCATAATTGGTCTCCAAAAGTTTCAGCGTCGTGAGTGATCTATCTGGTAGTTCTTTCTCCTTAGTTTCATGTAGGACGGAATAGTCAAAGTTCTCCTTGATGATCTCAACCGTGTTGAATCTATCAAAATTGGCGGCACTTTCGCCTCCTTGTGTGGTAAAGATTTCTCGACAGCTGCCTGTACTAAGATCGAAAATCACAACATCAGATTCTCCGGTACCGCCTATAAGGGCGACATATCTGTTCTTCCTTCTATTTGGTTGGTAATCACTGAAACAAGGCGACATTTTCCCAATACTGAAAACAGTGTTAAATCTCCACGATTTCAAATGGAGCTTAAATCTCAAGTCCCAGAAATCCAAGACACCTTTGGACGTTCCCACTAGAAGCCAGTTATTATTGAGATCAATTGTGAAGCTTGTGATGAGACCATGAATTGGATTGTTGACCAGTGTGAATTCAGTAGTCATTGTTCCGATATCAATTGCCAAAATCTCGCAACAAGTAGTCACAGCATAAACTATGCTCTTTGAGTTAGCAGACTCCCCAAATTCAAAATCAACAATGTAATCGTTCCTCTTGACCCTAGTTTCTCTGATAATATTCAGCCTGTTCACGGTCCTCTCACCCTTAGATTGAGGTTTATATGGACTGTACTCAACAGACATTATTCTCAAGCGACCGTCCTTGGTGGAAACACCAAAGCAGTTGAAATTCTTCAGGAACTTAATCGAAGTTATGGGGCTGTTCAGTTCAGTAGTGCATACCGATGAGCTCGAGATATTTCTTTCCAGCCTAAAACTGTCCCAAACTTTTAGATTTCCCAAATCATCACCTGTCACAAAGAGACTTTGATCAGATGAAACATCAATAGAGTTGATAGATGCCTTGTGTTCCTTGAGGTGAAAAACTAAATCACCCTTTGGACTCCAATCTTTGTTAATCTTTAGGTTCTTTACCTGAGCTGGAAGTTTTTCCAAGAATCCTTCAAACTGATTGAGCCTTGAATCAATCTTGATAGAAGCCAGGAACCTAAGAATGGATTCATCTCGTCCTGTATAGCTGTTCTTCACAATCTTTAAGGTATTTTCATTTCCCTTGTTTGTATTGGTCGCATTGTGAACAGTAGTGAATGAAGATTCCAATTCGCCATAAGCATTCTCCTCGTTGGTAATGATAGAGGGTGCTGCCTTAGTGTTTTTGTTGTTTCTAATAACCAAAGTCCTGTTCACGTTATCAGGAAGAGTACCAAGTGACTGAAGTTCCTCGTGTGCCTGCTCTCCATTCGTTGAGTTGACAATCAAGTTGGCCAAACGGTCGTCAAGAGAACTTACTAAATGTTCGGTACCCTCATCCTCATCGAGAACATCTGGAAGATCATCACCATCATTCAGACTGTTAGCCAAATTCAATGGCTGGGTTATAGTATCAAAGAAGACATTTCTTGGGAGAATTCCTAATTCTTGTATGTTAATGTTTCCTTGTTCAAAGTCAACATAAGCATGTGACCTGGACGATAGACGTGATACTCTGAAAATATACTCCCTCAGATCCACGACTTTCCAAAGGTTAGATTCACTCAAACCAGAGGTGAGAAGCTTGTCAACCCATGACTTATCCTCTTTGGATAAGGGAATTTCAACCTTTCCATACTTGATCGAAGAGACCTTCTGTTTGTCGCCTGAGTTGAGAAACTGAAAGCCCTTATTACCAAAACCATCAATTGATGATCTATCAGATTGCTTCCAGAATAAGCTATTTTCAGCACGTAAGGACCACGTAGAGGCCAGATTGTAGATAGATCTCGGTAAAGGTGTAGTGAATACTGAATAAATGGTCTCCCAAGTGAAGTCAGTAACATCATACTCCATGTAGCCCCTAATTATTGGATATAACATACAATAGCGGTCTGCCAAAGAAATATTCTGAGTTAGTGTGATTATCAAGGACAAAGCACCTTGCTTTATCCATTCATTTGGATGGATAAGTAGTTTAGTGATCACATTCAACAAATCCCAGACAAAATCCTTTCGAATGATGCCAATTTTCAATAGATCCTCAAAAACATGGAGAACCTTGATGACAACCAACTCCTCTGGATCAGATAAAGTTTGCACAAGTAATGGCAAGATATAATGCTCCAAGCTAGTAGTACCAACCAACACAGATAGACCAACGACTGACTCAACAAACGCAATTCTCAGGGCAGAGCTCTTGTCATTTAGGTAAGTAATCAAATGGCTCAGTACCAAATCATTTGCCTTCTCCTTTCCCAGGAAAGCACATAGCGAAACAATTCCCTTCAATAGAGCGATTTTAACATCTGCTTCCGAATCAGTCAATAGTGAGATGGTAAAACTTTCAAAATCAACACTTAAACTTTCTTTGGAGATGTCAAACATTCCACTAGTCGCAATACCGATATTCTCTGTCTCAGGGTCGATGGATGTTTCAAGAACGTTGGATTTCAAGATTGTGGCCATTTCATAGAACCTCATAGATACCTGTGCCAGGTAAGGAAGGCAAGTTGCGAACTGCATTCTGACATATGAATTGGATGTTCTCAACAGCTTGGTCAGTCTAGGTATGATATACTCTCTGAATATTAACACATTGACTGGTCCAATGGAGTCAACTAACAGAAGAAGCCGGGTTAGTGTCTTTAGTGCTTCGGCCTTAACACTCTCTGAGGGATCATCAAAAAGCGTAATGATAAAGGGTAATGACCGATCAAGCTTGGCCTGATCATCAATCCGCTCAGAGAGGGCAAGGATAAGTTCGAGTGCTTGGATCTTGGATGTCTCTAATTGAACATGTCTCAAGGATGTGAATATGAGACTCAGTACGATCAGAGCTGTGTCTTGAATATCGGCAGAGTTTAATCTTGATGTTGACTGGAGTTTGTAATCCTTTGGAATACCTGGTAATGATGAATTCAACGGGAGAGGTTCAAGAAACTCAACTCTGTTTGCTGCTGCTGGCGATGCTGATGGTTGGGTACTGATAGATGTGCTCAAAGGCATTGGATACTCAAACCCCAAGGAAAAGGCTACCTTGTCAAAGTCATTATAAATTCGATTGATTCTTGTGTCACATTCTTGAGCATCGTCCTCTAGGGACGAATTCCCACCAATCTCATTGAAGGTCTTGAAGTACTCATACAGGAACGTATAAAAGTTCTCTGGGAAAACTTTCTCCCTGAATTCCCTGAGACAATCTCGTGCAGAGAGTCTCTCATTAGGATTCAGGCTGATCATACTCTCGACCAATTCTTGGACATTCGAGTCGAAAATCCCCTTTAGATTCGGCTGAAACTCGCCTCTCTTGTACTTATAAAGTTGAGAGAGAGTGAAGATTGGAGTTCCTTCCAGAAAGATCTCTGCAATGACGCAACCCAAACTGAAGATATCCATCTCTGATGTTAGTTGTTCGTTCCGTGTTTCCAGCTCCTTCCCAGTGCGAACAAATCGCTCTGGTGCGAGGTAGCAACTTCTTCTTTGTGAGGTATCAAAATAGAAGGAGAATGTCCCTGGGTTATCTTCAGGTAAATAGATAGGCTTGAATGGAGCAAAGTCTGATATCAGGGACCAATTCCATGAAGTGACTAGGACATTCTCAGTTTTGATATCCCCGTGGTACATCTCATTCTCATGGCACTCTGCCAGGGTATACAGAAGCTGAAACACAATCCACTTCTTCTCAATGTCCTCTAAAAAAGGCCGTGTGCTGATTCTGTCATAGGCGTTTGTCCTTATGAACTGCCGTATCAGATAGCCCGCACGGTCGGTTTCAATGATCTTTGAATAGGGGAGGGCACCATTAACATATGTGAGCTTCGTCTTGTAGTTTTGCAATATATGGACCCATTCATTCATTCCAAGAACGGTCTCGTTGGGCTTAATGAAGACCTTCACCACAATGGAGCCGTTGGGGTCATTGGCCTTTATCGTTTTGAGGAAACGGGATTGACCCAATTGTTTGGAGTATTGTATGTTATCGAGCACGTTGACATACGCTGAGACAGCAATGGAAGGCGCAGTGGGCGCCATAAGTGACAATTCTGCACCCATACTGTGAAATCCTTGTGAAAACCAGTTGTGAAGCTTAACAGGGTCGGCACGGCGGTCCCTCTTGTGGATTTTGTAGATAAATGGTAAAAACAAGGGCGGTAAATCCCGACCGGGTAACTGAGTAAATTATTATGGTATACAATATAATATATGTATACAAAAAAAAAGTTGCAGAAAGCCATATAAACTCTTTATTTTTTTCTTTTTTACCCCTTTCCTCTTTGTATATCTATTTAGACTTCTTCCTGTCTTGATACAATTTCCCAACTCTCTCGACTTTGAAGGATTCAACCTCTTCATGTAGTAAAATCTTGTAATCGTTCAAACTAGCTGCATTGGTCTCGAAACTAAAGTCAAACACATCAGCAGCCACTGCTTCATCGCTGATATCCCTGACGGTTTCCAAGAAAGAATGCCTAATTGCCTCCTTGGCAGTGTATCTTGAACTGGTATCCCAGCATAACAATTTACCCAAAAGCTCATGCGCCGAGTCGCTAGCATAGGGAAACACATCTGCCCAATTCATTGGTCTGTACTGTGGATTGGGTGCGCTAAACAAGCCCCAGGCCATACTGGTCCCATACTTCAATATAATCTCCTTCGGTGGAGTGCCCAACACCTTCAAGATTTCAGTTGCTTGATGCATCTGATCATTCCCAATGAACAACGGTCTTCGCCCATACAACTCTGCAAATATGCACCCTACAGCCCACATGTCGACAGCCTTGGAGTAATTTTTTCTGCTCAACAATAGTTCAGGAGCCCTATACCAACGTGTTGCGACATAGTTTGTGATGGACTGTGGTTTCTGTTTTAGATACTTGGTGGAGATACCTCTAGCTAAACCAAAGTCGCAAATCTTTAGGGTACCTTGAATATTGACCAATATGTTACCTGGCTTCAAGTCTCTGTGAATGACGTCTGCTGAATGGATGTACTTGACACCGGATATAATCTGGTAGAGGAAGCTTTGGATGTGGAACTCAGAGAATTGGACAGATGAGTGGATGACTCTAGCTAGATCATAATCTGCCAACTCCTGGAAGCAATATAACCCATCATAGGGACAACAGTAGACAATATCCAAGTCGATCAAGTTGACAATGTTTCTTTGTCCTTTGAAAAACCTCATCAACTTCAACTCCCTCACTGCTCTTTTCAATAGCACATCTTTTGTAAAAATATTTGAAACCTTCTTGATGGCGATCGATATCGGCCGGTCAGGGTTACTCACATCCATGGCTGAACAAACAGTGCCATAGGAACCCTTCCCTAAAACACTCTGGATCTGATACCGCGAGTCAATGTAAAAATTGGCCTTCTCATAAACAGTATATCCTGGCTTGCTCTGTTTTTGAAGATTAGACCTTCTGGTGCCACCACCAGTGATGTTCTTGATGTTGTTGTTCTCGTGGAGAATGCTGGCCATAACTAATTTTGAAAAGGTCAACAGCAGAAGAAGATGAACAGCATGAATGTGAAGGGAAACGTTTGGCAGTTGTACAAGTTTTTCTTTGACCACCTAAAAAGGTGGACAGGCCGCACAGGGGCCTTCACCAGATTCCACGACCCACAAAATTGAAGCCAGCAAGACCAGTGTTCCAAACTAAAAACACACAAAAATTGTGGTTCCTCCTCCTCTTCGTTGTCGTCTTCTTCGTCTGATTCTTCTGATTCTTCTTCTGACCACAAAACGACCCGCCCCTTGTTTCAGCGGTTACCAACAATCCCATTGGGAAACACATTCAAAACCCACCCTCTCCCCACCCACACACACAGACATTTTTGAGAAGAGACATTCTAAGGACTCTGATTGGACTCAATGGACGACCCTAAGAGAACCCCAAATGCTTCTTGTTTGTTGTTCAAAACAAAACAAAACAAACAAAACAAACAAAAACGAACGAAGATGAAATGAGCAAAAAAATTCAAACCCCGAACTGACTCTTTTTTTTTTTATTATTTTCTTTTATCACCAGGACCACCCCCCAGAAAAAAAAACCCTACTGGAGCCACAGCACAGCACATTTTTTGACGTGATTGATTTGGTATTCTATCTCTTGTCTTGTGGTTGAAGATGCGCTGCATTAGCCAGATCATGATTATATGTCCAAGAGTAGTTGCCAAGAGACCACTACCGATATTCCTTTTCAGAAGATTAGCATCAACAATCCATAATGCACATTCAGAATGGCCCAAGAATTCACACCCAAGTCCTTACGATGTGCTCAACATTAGTATTAGCAAGTTTGATAAGAAGAAATTGAAGAGCCAGTACTTCAGACTGGCCAAAATCTACCACCCTGACATTTCAGCAACTAAGAGAGTTCAAGACCATGAAGGGTGCACACTTACTGAGTTTCAAAAGCACGAACGGTTCAAACTGGTGACCGATGCATACAACTTGTTGAAAGATAAAAGAAAGAAGGGCGCATATGACCAGTACAAGATCGGTTGGGGTGCTAGTGCCTCTCGCCACTTTGATGACGATATTGATGATGTCTTTGCGGGCCAGAAGAGGGAGCATGCCTCACAGGCCTACTACGGCACACACGAATATTGGAACGCAAGCAACTGGGAAGACTACCAGAATTTACATAAGAACCAGGCCGGTGGCGACGTGCATAAAGACAGAATGAAAGTTTTGGCAATGATTGTCTGCTTTATGATTGCGGGTGTCACCGTGCAAGGCTGGTACATCCTTGACAACGTTGAGAAGACAGTCCTCGCGCACAAGAAGAACCACGATATCTGCGAGGAAGATTTGTTTCGAGCATACACGAATTTCGGCCTTGAAGGTTCCAAACTGTCACGCATAAGAAGGTTCTTATGGTTTAGAACGTTTGGCCTCTATATTCAGAAGGAGCATCTCGATCAGAGCTCTAAAGAAAATGAAACATTGATACGTGACATTATCGGTGACTGTGATTGAGAACCTGGGGAAATATCCATATAGTTTAACAATGCATTTTATGAACTTTAAAGATGAAGATACCCGTGTATAAATGGGTTGTGAGCCCGTTAGTCTCTCGATGTTTGTTCGATTGTTTGTTTGTTTGTGGGGGAAGGAAAAAAAAATCAACAAAAGCATTCTACACTTCTTTCTTCACCATCACCACCACCACCACCACCACCACCACCACAACCTCAGCGGTAACAAGATTGTAAAAACATGGACTTCCTAAAGCCAGATACTGTCTTAGACCTTCAGAATATTCGAGATGTCTTAGTCCGTATGGAGGACACGATTATCTTCAGCTTCATTGAGAGATCTCAGTTCGACCATTCTCCTTCTGTTTATGAGAAGAACAAGTTTCCAATCGAAAACTATGATGGCACTCTTTTGGACTACACTTTGATCAACTTAGAGAAATTGCAATCGAGACTAAGAAGATTCGAGTCTCCTGACCAGGTACCGTTCTTCCCAGAGGAGATTCTGCACCCAGTTTTACCGTCGATCAACTACCCAAAGATTTTGGCTTCATACTCTGATGAGGTGAACATCAACGACACGATCAAAGATGTTTACGTGAACCACATGGTGCCATTGATTTGCACCAAAGAAGGAGAGCAGCCAGAGAATCTGGGCTCTTGCACCGTTTGTGACATTGACACCTTGCAGGCTCTTTCAAGAAGAATCCACTTTGGTAAATTCGTTGCTGAGGCGAAGTTCCAGAGCGAGACAGAGAAGTACATTAAATTGATCCAAGCCAGAGATGTTGCTGGAATAGACGAGGCCATCACAAACTCTGCCGTGGAGGCCAAGATCTTGGAGAGATTGATTGAGAAGGGGAAGGCGTACGGGACAGATCCAACTTTGAAGAAGGAAAACAAGATCACTCCAGAGTACTTGGCCAAAATCTACAAAGAGCACGTCATTCCATTGACCAAGAAGGTTGAAGTGGACTATCTGCTCAGAAGGTTAGAGGATGAGCATTGATATAACATTAAGCCTATCCTATATTTGAGAGAATATCAATTATTTAACCCATAGCCCTCATAGCCAACTCAAAGGCATAGAAAGTTGCGGCATTTGCTGGCGCAGCTCTCAGAATTGTAGGGGCAAAACCTCTAAAGAAACCCTTTATACCATCTGCCTTGAAAGTAGTCTTGATAACATCACTCATGCCCTTGTACTTTGGCTTGTCCAAACTATCAGTCTGTAATCTAGACTTCACAAAGTCAATTGGATAAACTGTCAGCCACATTGAATAACCAGACGCAGCACCAAACAGGCAAAGTTTGGCACCTGGGATATCCACCCTGTTAATATTATTCTCAATGGTTTCCCTCTTGACCAGATACTCATAGGTCAGGAAGTAGATACCCATTCCATGCGCTTCTCTGATTGCAGCGGGGACAAACCCCCTCATTATGCCGCTGAAGAAGCCGTACTTCTGGTACACCTCTTTGATAATGTCCAGCGGCCCCAAATTGCCACTAATTTGGGTCTGTAGTCTCGATCTGATGTGCTCAATAGGACTAGCCAATAGGGAATTGGCCAAACCAGCCACTGAACCTGAAAGGTAGTACTGAGATCCAGTCAAGTGCTTCTTGTTGTTGAAAACAACCCGCTTCATGTACTCATTGACACTGAACTGGATGGAAACACAGGCACCAACACCAACTAAGGGTGTCAATGTACCCTTGTAGAACGCTAGAGGTCCCTCTTTCCTGACTAGCTGCTTTACCACGTCTGAGGTGCCCTTATACCTTCCTTGTGTGTCAGAGGCTAAACGAACTTTGGTAGTGTCAAACGGCTGACCAACAAGGACCTGGGCCATACCACCAATAGTCCCTGCCAGCAGATCTTTCACCACTCTAAATTTGTCAGCCTCATTCTCCTGAATATCAAAGATAATTGTCTCTTCAGTCATTAGCCTTTCCTATTCGTATCGTCTGCAACAAAACACAACTACATGCTGGCTTTGTTTTGTTCATTTTGGCTATCCACCCGGAGGAGTCAAAAAACGGAGTCAACAAAAAACATCCCTTCCCCCATGGAATTTGTTTGTTTGTTTTGTTGTGTGGGGTGAGTGAGTGAGTGAGTGTGGGGAGGTGATAGAAGTAGGTGATCGGTCTCCAGTACCCTTTGACTTAGATCCTTATTCACGATATCATATCAGAGGAAGCTAAGCCATATACAGATCACATAAGCAATTAGTCATAAATATGGTGTCTGGATGTATATGTGGTTGTTGTGCTTTGTGTTTTTGTGTTTTTGATACCCTGATTGGAGAAAGCTGGCTGTTGTAGTTAACTGCTTTGGGAAAATGTCTGCAAACAACAACAATACTGAATCGCATACTACACAGATAAATGAGCTAGTTCCTCCCTCGACTACTCTTCATCTACAGGGCTCACAAGAACCAGAGGAGATAGGCAACGCCAGGTCCAGAGTAAGATGGGAAGAAGGCACTGTTGATAACGAACACATGAACAAGAAGAAATCCAAGATCTGTTGCATATTCCATCCTCAGCAGGACTTTGACGATCAAGAATGCGATCATTGCGACTCTCCAGGCTCGTCATCGTCTTCATCATCGTCATCCTCTAGTGAAAGCGAAGCAGATGACGGTGACAACAAGTCCACTGGCAAAGAGAAGAAGACAAAGAAGAAGAAGAAGACAAAGAAGCTACCAAGCCCAAACTCTTACGAGGTGCAGCCAGACTACAGGAAGAAGAAAGATAACGCATATCCACATTGGAATCAGAATGGTGATTCTGATCGTCAACATAAACACGATCACACTGATGATAGTTAGCTGTTGGGTGGGTGGCGGGCACCCGGAGTCTGATGTTTTAACAGAGTGATGATTATTAGCCAAAGGTTCAACATGTATATGTACGATCTATAACGAAGCCTCAAGACTTATCAATAGGTTGAATGTCTCTCTAGGCATTTTGTACTGCACCATACCAGCAAAGACAACACAATTCTTAGCAATCAGTTTCAATTCCTTGGATTTTTCCTCCTTTATGGAGTTATTCAAAACACTGCCAATGATCTGCTCCCTACTTTGGGAAACAGCTGTCATTGTGATAATCAACAAGTTTGGAATGTTTCTCAGCAAATTATCATCCAAGTAAGAAAGCTCCTCAGCCTTCAATCTGATTGCACTCAGGTTGGTGTTAGGGTTGATTGGAAGAATATCAAGCTCATCAACCTTATTCAGGGTCTGATCCCAATTCTTATCGAGGAAGAGTTGTCTAATCTCGGAGATTTTCAGCAATTTCTTGCAGACTGTTCTGTTCTTCATTGAGATGGATTGGTAAATGTTCAATAGGTTCTCCGCAATCAAGATTGGATTGGTCTCACTATTGCCGTCAAGTAATGGTTGCTCCAACTCTGTGTTGCTGAGGTATTCACCCAACAATCTGTTAACAATGGTGATGGTAATCTCGTATTCCTCAGCCAGCTGATAAAGCAATAGGCCATCATAGGTTCTGCCCTCTTTATCAGCGGTGAATGCAGCCTGCTCAGTAACTTTGTGAAGGAAATCATTCTCAAGAGAAATCAACTGTTTTCTTTGTTCAATTTTACCAGGTACCCGAACACCAGAAGAGTTGACCTTACCCAATAGGATGGCGAATTCCCTGGTCTCCAAAACCAACTCCCTTAGAGCCTCGTGTGAAGTTTCAGTCTGGTCCTTGAACAGGCAAATCAGAATCAAGTATTCTACTGCAATTCTTGGATCTGATGTCTTGAAGCTCTTGATGTAGGAGCCCATCAACTTGCTGAATCTCAGACCTCTTTCATTCAACTGTGTTGAATCGGTGCTGGAGTTCTGCAACAGTTTGTAATAAGCAAGACCAATACATAAATGAACAGCATCAATTTCGCTGACTTCAAGTGCATAGTTGATAGCTTCACCGTACAAACCAGCGAGCAATAGGACCTGTAGATAATTGGTGGAAAACTTGGATAGACCGTAGGTTAAGATAGATTGTTGGAAATCAGCAAGAGTGTACTTTTCATGGACTGGGTCATAATCCGCTTGGCCGTCTTCCTTTACCAACATCAAGTGCATCCAGACCCAATCTTCAAGTGTTAATGCAATGTTGGAGATGTTTCTTCTGGATAACTGACATCTGCCCAAGATCTTGTACACAGCGTATCTGTACGGATCACCATCAACTGACTTCTTGATGTGGTGGCTGAACTCGTTCTGGATCTGTGATACAAGTTCGTGGGGTAGTCTCTTATCTTGTGAGTTGACATAAGCCTTGAAGTATGAAACAAATGACTGTTCAACCTTCTTGAAGACCTGTTGGTTTTCCTGAACCAGGTTCAATGCCTCCTGTTCGCAACCGGCTCTCAACAGGTAAAATATTAACGCCCAGATAGGTAACCCATTAACGATCAATAAATTTCCAGCTGTGTCCAGTTTTTGATACTCAATAAACCCTTTAACCTTGTTGACAATAGTTGGGAGGCCTTTGTTTACAACCTTGTTCTTGTAAATGTTATCAATGTAGTCAAAGAACTGCAATTCCAAATAGGTTTTGGATTTTTGAATAGTTCTATTGGTGAAAGTTTGGGCATCATTGATCGGTCTCGAACTGGCTGATTTTAGCTGAGAAATAATGCGCCAACTTTCATGAAACTGCTTCGATTTGATATCAGAGCCAGATTTGAAGTTCTGTGAAAACTCAGTACACAAATCAACATCCTCCTCAGATGTGGTTCCGCTGGTGATGGACTGTCTGTAGTTGTTGAGCTTATTGATAGTCTTAGCATATTGCTCGAATTTGCCTCGTATCAAGTAGTTCTCATTGACATTGAGTTTGAACGTGTTATCGTTCAAGATCCTAGAGGACTTACCCCATATGATCTCAGAACCTGTAGAAGTTTTGGGCTTTTTATCAGCACCATTGCGGATGTTGGACGACCTTGCAGTGACAATACCAAACGCTTCTCTAATCTCTTCTCTTCTCTGCTTCCAGTCCAAGGTGATGTTCTGGCTAACAAACTTGTCAAAGTCTTTAGCAGCAGATGTCAGAGACTGTTCAATCGCTGATAAAATATTTTCATTCTTCTTTGATCTCAGGTAGCTGTCAAGATCAGTGTTTTGGATCGGCTTTGATCTCGTCTTTAGACCCTTGTGCTTTTCAAGCTGTTTCAGTTCGGACTCAATTGTCTCAATGGCAATTTTACCCGCAAGCAGATAATGAGCTTTGGTGAGATGGTCAGAGTCTTCAACCTTGTTCTTTCTCAATCTGTTGGCCTTCTTTCTGATCTCGTTGATCCCAAGTTGAATGGAGCCCAAGTCAGAGCCTCTGTGAGGCAATGAGCTTGAACTTTCCAACAACTCATTCAGTAGTTTCTTCCCAGATGGCTCAGATACACCCTTAGTTACAGCTTCGTGAACCATGATGAACGTTTCCAAATGATTCGCTGTTTGTTTGTTTGTTTGTTTGTTGAAAGTTCAAAAGGTAAACAAAGATTTTTTTTTCTTTCTTTCCTGGTAAGTAAGGAGAAAAGATAAAATGTTACCCGGCAACGAATTTGGGGATTGTCTTTATAATAGATTTATTGGGTCTATTTAATACGAATCTATTCAGGAGTAAAGTAGAAACTCTGATATCTGTAATAACCAGTATGCTATCAACATCTTGTTCTGGCAAAGAAATTTTCAGTTGATTGTAGAACCTCCTCAAAATTCTTGGTTCTTGTGATCCTCTCTTTGATCCAGCCACTGAGCTTGTTCTCGATTCTTGAAGATTTGTATCTTGAGTCAAACAGATAGATTGCTGAATAGTCGTTGATGTGCCTGATAGATCTTCCAACACTTTGATTCACAGCTCTCATGCATATGTTCTCGTAAAAGCTTCTCGTGGCCTCAGCTGCTTTCCCCTTGTCTTTGGTAGTATGATACACCTTGTCCTCAATGTATTTCTTTTTAAGTAGCATATCACCAGAATACGCATTGGGATATGGCAAGCCCACCATAATCACAGCTCTTGCCAGATCATCGGAGAAGTTGATACCTTCTGAAAGGCTCCCACCAACCACTGATAACAATAGGCCACCTTTCCCTGAAGCAATGTGATCGGAGTAATCTTCCAGTACATTCTTAAAAGATGACTCTGTAAAAATCTTCTTTGTCTTTTCAAGGGACTCCAAGATCTTGGAAGATCTCCAACATTGAATGATAACTGACAGATACTTGTAACTGGGAACGAATAAGACAACACCAGTTGGGACTTTTAAACACAATTGTAGGATAGCCTCCCCAAGATCCTGTATCATTGGTATATCGTTTCGTTTTGAAAATGAAAACTCAAACTGTCGCGTATTACTTTCCACCATGAATACTTCAAGATTATCCCTCGGAATGACATGACCACAGGAGAACTTTTCAACTTTAGAAGGATCAATATAAGGGAACAGAAAGTTTGTAAAGTCTTCCATAGGTTCCATAGTCCCTCCGGCAAGGATGACACATTTGGCATCCTCCACTATCTCTTTGAAGACATTTGACGGGTCAAGAAGCATATAAGACAGGAATATAGTTGATCCTTTGACATCAAAAAAGAATTCACCTTCTTTCGATGGATTTGAGATCGCTCTCAGAAACTCGACAACTTTGAACAATACAGGAGTTTTTGAAGACCTGCTCTCTAGAGCTCCTTCCCTTGTTTCTTTGTCCATATACGATTCGATCTTGAATGCAATTTTGGAGACTCTAAGGTACTTCTCCAGTTTGTGAATGTTCAACATATCCCCTGTGGTGCCTTCGAACATCTCAATAAGGTTGATCACTTTCCCTGGAGTAGTATTTTCAAACTTGGAGGCGTACTTAAGAATCAGTTCGATTGTCTTGCTCAGTTTCATAAGATTCACTCTGTTCCCACCATTCATTCTCCTAGAGAATTTTGATAGATACCTTTTGAGCGAGTCCTTGCACAATCTGAACTCCTCAACACTGACACTCACAGAGTGAATAGATGATATTGTGTCAATCAGGTTATGTGCCTCATCAATAACGACTATGGCGTTCTTGACTGATATTCCCAGTGTCTCTCTGGAGCTCTTCTGTAGCAACAGCTGGTACGGCAGTGTAATAACTTCAGCACTGGGAATGCCTTTTCGAACGGAGTAATAGGGACAGACACTTAGTTCCTGACCAAAAGCAGGAAGATTTTCAATGTCACTCACTTCTGTAAACACATAGTCTCTGAATTCTAGCGTTCTATCTTGCATCTCTTGGTTGTTGACTTTAGGATAAAATTCACAGCTCTTGTCTTCAGATTTTTGGAGTTCTAAACAGGCTTCATTCATTAAGGTGACGTCCTGAATAGATCCAACCTTGGGGTGAATACACAGTTGTTTTCGGGAACCAAGAGGAAGATACTTAAGATGTTGATTAACATCTTTGAATGAAGATGGGAAATGCGGAAGCTTCAGTTGGGATGAGAACTGCCTAAGCTGTGTGTGTGTTCTGGATGAGAACAAGACCTTGGTTCCTTGGTCCACCAGTTGTTCAAAATTATTACCCCGGCCATCATCACCGATTTTTCGTTGTAAATGGTGAATCTCATGTACGAGTTCATCATTCTTTTCTTTCAGGCTCTGTTGTAAAGGAACACCTTGAGTTTCGCTGTCAGAAACGTAATCTTTGGGCACAAATGCCTCATCACCTTCAGATTCAATTTCGATTTTGACCCTTTTGAATGAACGTGTTTTATCTGATAGGTTGCTGACCTTTCTATGTCTTTTTTTTTCAAGCAATCTGTCAAGTCTGGCCTCGTACCTTTTCACATCGTCACTCTCATTAGTTTGCACCAAACTAGAATAGGCATTATTCACCCAATCGGGCTCATCATCGGTATCTTGAGTGAGTCCAGTATCAAATCTTTCAATTCTATTCTCTCGCAACCACGTCACTGTTGAGCAGATCAATGATAGTGTTTTCCCAGTTCCTGTAGGGCTCTCAAAAAGGCCAATCTTCAGATCGTTATCGAGTAGGTGCGCCACCGCTGCCATGAAATCTAGCTGAATGTCATAAGCCTTGTACGGATGGTTGAAGCTTTTCCTGTCCAGCTCCATATCCACAACCACAACCACAATCGTTTGGCTTTTTCTCCACCTGTTTGGTTAAGCGCTGAGATATTTTTATATGTACAACATTTTTTTTTCTTCTTGGGTTTGTGTCAACAGGAAAATGTGGGAAAGCTCAAGGGGAAACTTGGAAAGAAAAAAACAAGGAACCTTCTTCATCACTCACTCTTGATGGTTCTCTGGTCTGATGTGATCTGATGTGTCAAAAGTAACGGCATGGATGAGTTACAACAGGTAGATTTCTTAGAAAACGTTGTGTATCCATTGTCATTGGTTGTGGGTGTTGTTTTTGCCCTTTTTGCCAGGTATTGGCGGATTAACCAAGAGAGAAAGTCACAGTTCAACAAGGTATTTGGGCTTGGATCACTAGTTTACCAACTTTTGGTCATCCCAGAATCACCCACACTACTATCTGTTTGGACAATGGATCGAAAACGGCTCTTCACTGTCGTTCGTATCAAGAACAAGTGGTACCTCCAAGACAGTTCTACCAAGAGGAGCTTGGTTACGTTGAAGAATGGGACTCTTGAGAAGTTTATTGTCTTGAGCAATGCAACAAGTAGAGCCATGTCGCCTTTGAACACTTCACCATCAATTTTGAAGGTTGAAAGTAACTGGCTGCCTTTCCAAACCCATTACCAGACTGATTTCTCGTTTTGTGACAAGAATACCATTTTGAGATGGTGTGGTTTGAATTATTTGGAGATTGTATACAAGGAGAGTGATCCCTACATTAGCTCTTCATCGTTGCTGATACACCAACGTGTCGCCATGTGTAAGGAGTACTATGATGGGGCTACAAGAGGCTACATGACGTACTTTGATTACGAGAAGATCAACATTGAGGTTTTGATATCCACCTTTATGTTTGCTCTATTGGATCAAAAATCCAAGTACAGAGGAGTGTTGAAGAAGCCAAAGAAAAAGATCACACTTGGCCACATCAGCGACTATATAAGATCATGGTTAATATGAGAAGTTCATCCTTTGGTAGTAAAGTTGGACCCACTGTACAGACATACAGTGTTCAGTTTCAAGATTGACCTTGTGAAGTCTCCATAACTATTGTAACAGTCCCTCTCAATGTCGATGATTCGTTTCTCGGTGACAGGATCAGCTTTGACATTCGGAGTCAGGATTGGCAAGAAGGTTAGAGAACATCTGGTCCATTGTAGGCTATCTGTTGATTGTATCATATCCAGATCTTTATTTGAGCTGACATCAAAGGTCTGGGAAAATGAATGACTCTTTAACGTTAAGGATTCTGGGACATCTGAAAGGGGTGGTTTGTTGGCAACCCATAACAGGTTATTGAAAACAATCTTGTCGATATCGCTGGTAAAGCAAAGAGCCTTCCTCTGAACATACTTAATGATTAGCTCTGCAAACTCCCTTCTGATCTTCTGATCTTGACCGCCAACAATCAAGTTCTTGATAAAAGTTTTTCGCAAGACTGGGACTATTGAACGCAAGAATTCATCAAATTCTAAACTGAAATCCAGAGGCTTTTCTTGCAAAACCTCTGGCACTTGGAAAGTGCCAGTGAGTTTGTAGTTCTGGAAAATGGCTAATGGAGAAGCGTTGACCCTGTTGAAGTCGTTTGAATTATTATTGGAGTCAAACAATGGAATAAACGATATCTTAAAAGTGTTTTCAGAGGGGATCTTGTATCTGAAGCCATTCAAGTTCTGGATTTCATACAATACAGCTGCAACATTCCCACTGTAATTCAAGTCGAGGCCAAAAATATTGAGCTTATAGGTCTTTGTGTTGAAATCGTTATAGTTTGCGTTCCATTTCTGTAGACGTTTCTGTAACACTGGCTCGATGGAGGTCTCTTCAATCTGTTTGAAAGGATTACTCGTGATACGTATCACCTGACTATCAGAATTTACCAGGAATTCATTTGGACCACACGGCGTGATTTTAGAACTTGACATTATTCCATGTTTCATACTGGACAATGACAAGTTCGACAAGGTCACCTTACTGAATTTCCCAGGTGTGATGAAATAAACTTCCTTCAATGATCCAGGGACATAAACATCACTGATCAAGAATCTGTCTGCTTCTTTTAATTTGGAAACCTTATTCCCCTTGACAAAGAACAACTCATTCTCACAAGAGACGGCAACAAAGCCACCATTGAAGGCCTTGATGTTAACAAGGCGATTGTTTGAGACCTTCACGCCTTCCAAAACTTCGACATAATCATTGCCATTATCATCATTTGTAAAGAACCTGAATATCTTGGTACTACCTGATGATAGACCCGCAATGAGATCGATTGTGGAAGAAGTGTTACTGCTCTGTGCCCAATCAAAGGAGACCACTAGATTTTCGTCAAACTCTTGTTGTGTTACCGCCTCAACTGTACTTGTCAAATCCTTCCATGGCTCTCCATTTTTCAGAATAATCAAACTGAATCGAGAAGTCAATAGGGCCAGTAGACTCTCATTGGAGGAGCCGCTCAGCGGGGACCATTTCATTTTTGTTACCAACACATCAACAGAGCTGAAAACAGTAGAGGTAACTTCGTCAGCGGCTGCTGCAGAGAACAAGTTGTTTCTTGGTATTAGTTCAATATCCACTTTCTGGACGTCAAAGAGGTCATTGGTGATGTTCTTGTTGTTAACCTTGACACCATCCTTTATATATTTGGGTTTCAAAAGGGTCAATTGCCCACTGGTATTGATGGCTATCGTGCCATCGGGAGCCCATTGCAACGTATCATGTAGGAGTGATAGTTCTACTCTTTGTAACAGCGCTTCAAAAATTACCATATCTCCCCTGTGTTAACTGTTTTATATTTATTTGTTTGTTTCGGGTTTGTTTGTTTTGTTTGTTTTTGTGCGGGTCCTTTCTGTTGGTTATGGAACCCTGGAGCTATATTTATTAAAAACGCCACGTGATCGCCGATAAGCAGAAATCGTGTCACAAAAAAAAAATCTACAGCTGTAACCATGGAAACCACTCTTTCAGTGGATGATTGCTTTGTTTTATTTTATTTCATTTTATTTTATTGTTTTTGTTTTTGTGTAACTCTTTTTTTGCCGCCCGCTGCCTAGTTTTAAAAGGGAGAATGATTCGGAATTTAATCGCGCAGTATAATATAATGTCACACAGATCAGCTTATAGCGGGTGCTCCCCCTGTTTTGGTTGTTCTTGATTAGACTATTTAAGTGGAAACCAGTGCTCTCTGTCTTTGCCGCCCAGGTTTCTGCTAAACATTTATCTAATTAAAATGATACAGCATTTCCCCACAGAACTGATACACAGAGTCACTGGATATCTGAGTTGTGATGAGATCTATGCAATCTCACAGATCCCAGAGTTGGGAACCCTTTTCCACATCATCACAGATAATGATCTCATGAAGCGATACTATTTCCAAAACAAGAACACTGTGAGGTGCGACCACTTGAAGAGTTTACGGAGATACACAGCCTCAAGAATATACCTTATTGAGATCACTAAACCCTTTCAGTTTGACTTTATTGATTTTAGCAAAAAGTTCCAGCAAGCGAGAAAAGTCATTTGCTTCATCAACAACAATGATCTTGGACGCATTGGTCAGAAGTGCGAGGAGTTTCAGTACAAGATCTTGATGAAGTATCAGAATTGCCCACTTACCAAGTTTAAGTTTGTGAACTTGAACAATGTCAGAATCAACAATATTGAGACTTTTGATTACTCTAAAGTGAATCTTGAGCATTGTTCAGACGTGGCGATCGGAAATTGTAATTCTACCAGTGAACGGCAAGGATACGCTTTCCATAACATCAACAATCTGAGATTCACGCAGTGCAGCGATGCTGTAATTGCCAATTGTAACTTTGAAGACATGCCAGCCCATGAGCTTTCTATTGACTTTGAGAACACTGATGGACAAGTTGATGACGACCAGGACTCGTCCAACATGATTGAGGCAGATATTGACGACGACGCTTATCATCATGTCCTTGATATCAATGTTGGATCTGCCAATCTGGTGTCTTTGAAGAATATTTATTTACTGAGAAACCTGAGACTTGCCAAGGCATCTGTGTGCGAATTGTCATTTGGAGCAAGTTCATGCAGCTATATTGATATGATGGAAGCACCATATCTAGAACAGTTTAAAATTGTCATCAATGGGGAGCTTCTCCCCGAGATTGGCTTGCTAAATATACCACAGACTATACATAAGCTCTCCATAGTGGACAATTTTGATAATGGTACGAGGTTTGCTCATTTTGAAGCCAGTATTCTTCTATCTAGTGTGTTTCCTGACACTTTTTCAAATTTGGAAGAATTAGAACTTGATCTTGAAACTGAGAGATTATTGAAACACATCCAAGGCTATTCATTGCACAATATCTCCAAGCTCACTTTGAAGGTGAAGGAAAATGTTCCAACCGAGTTGATTGAGTCTTTGAACTTTGTGAATATTGACAGGCTCTCTATTCATGTTGCTGGCAATTGTGACGAGATTCCAATGTTTTCTGTTTGCAAACAAGTAGAGGTTCTGGAGATTGTCAATGGAGGCTTACCAAACAGTTGTAACTTGAGAACCTCACAGGGCCTTACCATTAATGAGACGTACCCACAATTGAGGGAGTTGATCTTGCAGCATATTAACAATGATGTCTTAGTTTCTCAATGGTTCAAGGACAATTACTGTTCGGAACTTATCAGTCTCAGATTGCTTAATGTTGAGAACATTCCTGGTTTGATTACCTTTAACGACTGTGAATTCCCAAATTTGGAAATGGTTGAGATAAATGGAATCGTCAACTCAATGACATTCCACGAGTTGGAGATCAGCTTCAGTAATTCACCGAAATTGCATACTATTGTGGTGAAGATTGATGAGTTGAACGAGGAGTTCAGTCAGGAGCTATCTATTTGGGAAGATTATCTGAATGAGTTGAATCTGAAGATTTTGAACCAGCCAAGTTTGAAGAATCTCATCATCAAGAACATCAACTCTGTACTTTTGAGAGGGATGTACAATTTGGAGAGGATTATACATGGTGGCGATCTGGATCTCCAGGTTCTAGACGTTGATTATTTACCAAACCTTCAGGAGTTGGTGTACAAGAACCTGAACTTGAGGAGATCTATCCAAAGCGTTACTCACATCAATCCAGGGTGTTACAAGAAGATCTTGAAGAACTCCTTACATCCACTCCCAGAGTTCTTCTCAGCTTAAAACTCAAAGAGCTTTAAAATACTAGGTTTTTCATATATATACATATATATACACCGGGGGGTTCATCTTAGGAATATCCAGTAGATCAAGAATACGAAAAGCAAACCCAGACCCACCACTGGGGCATACTGCTGAATCAGAAGGTCAAAGTTAATTTTACGGGCTGCCCTTCTGTACTTCTTCGATTCCTGTCTGATGTTACTTGATATATCACTCATCTTATCCAAACTATCACCTCTGTAGAGCAAATCCTCAATGTTCTTGCTGAGGACAGATTTGACATCAGCAAGTTCAGAGTTCAATTTATCCAGGTTGGACTGCGCTCTCTGATCCTGATAGAGTTTCTTTGTTTTCTGCATATAGTTGTCAAATGACACGAAGGCATATGGTCTAGCCTCTGGCCTTAAGGACTCAGCACCATGGGACTGGAAGAACTCATTGGAGATCTCAGTTAGGTATGAAAATGCAAGCTTTCTAGAGTAAGTTTTGTCACAGATGGCGAAGTATATTATGTTATTGAGGATAAGGTAGTGGATCTGGTAGTTGCCACTTTCAATAGATGCTCTTGTCTCTGAGTTTGGAGTGATGCGCGTAAGGATCAGTTTCACTTTCTTCTTCTGTTCCTGCAATTGTGGGTCTGAATCATCATCAACAGTACCTGATAATGGGAGGCCATCGTTTCTGAAAATGAGAGTCGAACTGATCATTAATTTATTATTATTTGATTGGGGGGATTGTTGAGCTTGTGTACAACAACCTAGGAGAGATTCGTCAAAAAACCAACCAACAACTAACACATCATCATCATCTAGTACCGAGAGGGTTAAAAAAAGTTACGAGGGTTATAAGTCACATGCGATCATGTGATCAATATAGCCGCGGCTACACGCCGGGATATATCCATATTGCAATAAAAACAAATAAGCTCTATTTATATATACATAGGAAAGTGAGAGGAGCTCATTCAAGATGTTCAAGGCCTGTATAGCTCTCGTTGTCAGTATCCTGTTGCTGTTATTTTCCGCCAGGCTCTGCTTTGTTCTGCCCTGTATAAACACTCAGAAAGGCCGAGGACAACATGGTATCACTGAACTGAAGAATAAGAAGCTGATGGTGCTCTTGGGATCCGGTGGACACACTGGCGAGATGATCCGTCTGATACAAACCGTGGATGCTTCAGCACTGGGGCCGATTCAATGGGTGGTCTCGTCAGGGGACACAACCTCGGTAAGACGTCTGCGTTCTTTTCTGGATTCTACTCCCCAACTTTCCTCTACTGCTGCCGCTGCTGGTACTGTGTTGGAGTTGCAAAGAGCACGCCAGGTGGGCGAGGGGATTTTATCGTCGATTATCTCCACGTTAAAATCGCTTGGACGGACCGTGATACTCCTGGGCTCTCCCCAAAACACTCCCGACTTGCTCATATTGAATGGACCAGGAACAGCAGTGCCGTTGTGTTTCGTTGCTACGTTCCTCAACTTTGTTGGCGCAGCAAACACGAGAATTGTCTATGTGGAAAGTTTAGCCAGAGTGAAGGGCCTTAGTCTAAGTGGCAGATTGTGTTACCCATTATCTCACCGTTTCATCGTTCAGTGGAGCTCCTTGAAGGAGTTGTATCCACGTTCAGAATACTACGGGATCTTGGTGTGATGTGATGACCCCCGTCTTTGTGTGGTCTGTGCCCACCATAGTTTTCCTCCAAGAGAGGAGGTGTGGGTTGAAACCCCACCATCCACCCACCTACCCACCCACCAAATTCCTGAATTCTTGAAATGACGGGAGCGGGGGGAGGGAAGGACATGAGATACTCCTATTTAAAAGTAACATAAAGCGAGTGGGAGTGGACGGGGAGGCCAGGGGTGAGAGAGTAGAGAGGGAGAGAGATAGAGCGTGTGATAATTAGAACATTGGACTTTATTTTGACCATGCCATCACTGACCGAAACCATCACCAGCACCACTGCCAGCACCAACATAGCTTCTCAAGACGCTCCGCAGAAACTCTTCATTGGCAAAAACTACAGCCAACGCAAGCCAGTATTCACTGACAAGTACGAGGAACGTAAATGGGTTCTTGAACATACTGCAGGCGCGTTCAGAGTCTTTGGCCGTCGTGGCTATGGTTTTGGTGTAGCTGGCCATATCTCTGTAAGAGATCCCGTCGACCCACACTTGTTCTGGATCAACCCATTTGGAATGAACTTCAACATGATCACCGTTAGTGATCTGATCCAGGTTGACAAAGATGGCAACATTGTCGGTGGTAACACTGAAGGAGTTGTGAACTTGGCTGGTTTCAAGATCCATTCCGCTGTGCATGAGGCGAGACCTGATGTCAATGCTGCTTGCCATTCCCACTCGTTGTATGGCACAGCGTACAGTACCTTTGGTAGAGATTTGGATATGATCAACCAGGATGTGTGCATGTTTTACAAGAAGCACTCGGTCTACAGGGACTTCGGTGGAATTGTGCTTGAGTCTGATGAAGGTGCCAATGTTTCCAAGGCTCTGGGTGATGGCAAAGGAGTGATTCTACAAAACCACGGACTGCTTACCGTTGGCCAAACTGTTGATGAGGCAGCCGCATTGTTTGGGTTGATGGAGAAGTCATGCCAAACACAGATGCTTGTTGACCAGATGAGCTCGGTTTATGAGAAGAAGATTATCGGTGATCAAGAGGCCCAATACACCTACGACATGACATCACATCCAGAGGCATTGTATAGCTTCTTTCAGCCAGACTATGAGTATGAACTCAAACTGACAGATAGTGAGTTCTTGAAGTAGTCTGGGAAATCTTTTCTACTTAATGTGTTAATCCTTCCTTTTTATACTGACAACCAACCTCGTAAGCGTTATGGTTTCCCTTGGTCGCTGTGGAATTCCTTAAAAGTGATTATATGGTTAGAAGCACTTCAACCGTTTGGGCGATCGGTGAGGATTTCCATTTTGAGGAAATAAGATAAACATATAAAAAAGGCCAATCTCTCTCTTCTTTCTCTCTTTTCACAAGAAGACCACATTTCCTGCTTATACACGAAAGATGAGCGCTACTCAAGTCGAGACAGATACCCCTTCACATCAAACAACACTGAAAGTTACGCCGCAGCCAAACCAAGGTGTACACAATTTGACGTTGGGATCAAACGAGTATGTGCACAAGAGACCAACCAAGTTTGAGAGTAAAGCTGCTGAACGGAAATGGATGCTTGAACACATGGCTGCTGCCTTTAGAGCATTTGGACGTCGTAAATATAGTGTTGGTGTTGCCGGCCATATGAGTCTCAGGGATCCTGAGAACCCCCATCACTTTTGGATCAACCCATTGGGGAAACACTTTAGTTTGATCAAGGTGAGCGATTTGATCAAGGTGGACCAGGATGGTAATATTGTTGGTGGTAATAAAAAGGGTGTTGTAAATCTTGCTGGTTTCAAGATTCACTCTGAAGTTCATTTGAAGAGACCAGATGTCAACGCTGCTTGCCATGCCCACTCAACCCATGGTACTGCGTACTCAGTCTTTGGTAAAGAATTGGACATGATCACCCAAGATGTATGCATCTTCTACAAGAAGCACTCGGTCTACAAAAGCTTTGGCGGTGTTGTGCTAGACAAGGATGAAGGTGTCAAGATTGGTGAAGCCTTGGGTGATGGTAAAGGCATCATTTTGCAGAACCACGGTTTGTTGACTGTCGGTGAGACTGTTGATGAGGCTGCTGCTCTATTCATGCTGATGGAGAAGGCTTGTGAGACACAATTATTGGCTGATTCAGTGGACTCCAAGTATGAGAGAAAGATTATTGATGACGATGTCGCTGCTTACACGTACTATATGACTTCTGATCCTGAGTCTTTGTACGCTGAGTTCCAGCCAGAGTATGAACTGGAATTGGAATTAACCTCGGGTGCCTTTTTGAAGTGATTTAATACTAATGGTGTGTGACATGTGTTTGTTACAGCGAGATAGAGCGTAGAACTGCGGTACATTTCATTTCATTCATCTCTTTTCTTTTGTGTCAAAAAAAAAGGAGTGGTTTTGACACATTTTCTCCTCCTTGGCAACCACTCATCGAGATCAGAAACAATAGAGAGTTGTGGAAAAGTGTATAGAACGGTACACCAATGTGTAATAAAGAGGTGGTGCGTTCGCCTATAAGGCTTTTATCACTCCCAAACGAGCTCTTGTCCTGCATCATCCACATTACGTTCTCGCAGGGAATTGCGATCACTCCATTCATCTGCACATGCAAAGAGATCTATCGAACATACAGACATTTGATCTATCTCACCAAGGTTGCATATGTCGAGGAGTATATTTACCTCTCCAGGTTCAAATCCAGGAAGAAGAATATTAGAAATAAGTTTCTTGACCAAATGGACTGCTGTCCTGAGATTTGTTCCTTCATCACTGTTTTTAACATCCATTCACATATCAGTGCATTGATGTTACAAAGCAGTAAGGGGTCGTCACAGCTCCAGCGATTCATTCCAGCACACTTATTCCAATTTTCCAAACTTTTAGTATTGAGCGTGAGTTTGAATTCAGTGCAGTTGATGTTTGATATCTTGAGGAACTTACCTCAGGGTTTGAAAGTGTTGGTACTAAGGCTTGAAGTAACAAAATTTCAGTTATCAGTAACTCGCTTGCCAAAGATTGTGGATAACAGTGCCGTCTCATATTGTCCAAGGCTACAGTACTTGGAGATTGTTTCTCACAACTGTGATTTGAACTTGGGGAGATTGCATCCAGAGTTGGCACCTTTCCAGTATGGCGCGGCCACCAGGGAGGAGGATCAATTTGCAGAGGTGGAAGCCAGATTTAGAATGAGACTGCTTGACAGAGTACGAACAATGACAAACGAGTACTGTGTGAAAAAGAAGCTAGGTGGGATGTTTTACCAATTCTTGCAAAGGAACTGTTCCTCCTTGCTAAAGATTGAAGTATTGGGAATTGATCTATACCTAATCTTCAATCTTGGCTTCAATCAACCTGCAAGCATAACATTTGAAAATTTGAGATTATTGTCGTTTGACAATACATCACGAGTCAATTGGACCAAGTGGCTTTCAACTTTTGAGCAATGGAACTCACACAGGACTTTTGGTGAGATTGGGCCGCATCTAATATGCCATGACAAGATGTCCAAAAGGCTCTATTGTAAGTTAGTTGGGACCCCCCCTCGTCCGTTTGCCACCACAAGTGAGGTAGAAAAATGGCACTGGAGCGAGCAGGTGTGTCTGACATACATTCAAATCATCAATAAGTTGCAATTGGAATTTTAATAACATTTGGTGCTTATTAAAAATTTGAACCACTTGATTGGTCTTTTTGGGTCGTACCCCAAACCATCTTTTGCTTCTTAACAGGCACTTCCTTGGTCTTTTTTTTACTCCTTGATCTCTTTAAAGCTTCAAGCTCTTCACTATTATAGCCAGTTTGGGACCCAATAAACACATCTTGACGACGTGTCGCCGCACGAGACTTGTTATGAATCGTAGCCATGACACCGCCGCCACCACCACTGGCAGACGACTTTGACATACTCGGGTCAAACAGGATGGAAACATTTGAGCCATGACCCACTGCAATCTGGTTTGTATTAGTCGATGACCAGGACAATCCTGTTATTGCTGAAGGGAATATAATATGATGGATGGTCTGGAGGGAGGATGGGTCCAAGATGTGGAGAGTGTAAACCGTGCTTTCATCATCTTGAGTGACAGCCGTCTCTGCAAGGATATACTCCCCATTATGGAAGATTGGGGTGTGATTGGGGTTGGCCATCATTGAAGGAAAATTGACTCTTTGCATGATTGGAGTATGATGATGGAAGTTACGAATGTCGTACATCTTGAGATCTGTCACTGTTCGAGCAAGAATTTGATGTTCTGTCAATGATATCAGGGCAATGATGTCAGAACAAGCTGTTGCAATTATCTCTGCCATTGGACGTTGTAATGATGATTTGGGATCCCACAACTGTAGTCTGTCAGAGTCTGCAGTAACAACGAAGTCTCCAACAAAAGTAATGTGTGAGATTGGGACACGTTTACCGCCTCTCTTCACGAGGCCGACAGCGATTTGTTTCCGATTGACCTTGTTCCAGATTCTGAATGTCCCGTCTTTGGAAGCAGTCACAAACTGTTCCTCTTTAGGCTGATGCCATGATGCAGATGTCAGGATATCTGTGTGTCCATGCGTGTGCTTCAGATCCTGAATAGACTTGTCACCAATCATCGAGCTCCAGAGTTCTTCACCTTTGCGATCAAGAAGTTTTATCACTGGGCTGTCGCAGAGTGTGATAATAGCACCATCGATCTTACTCACCACCAAAGACTGCACAGTGTTATCAAAGGCAATCACTCTTGATGGTTCTGTCGATTCTGGATTGAGCTCGTTGAAATCAAACACATTGAGCGCATTCGAAGTTGCGCTAAACAACGCATCACCAGAAGGACTAAATGAAACAGCATTCACGTGTTCAAAGGCTGTGGTTGGTAACGGAAGAGCGTATTCGTGGGAAACGGGCAGCTGATCATCCTCCTCTTCTTCACTATCGCTACTGGTATCTGAGTTGCTGGTGCTGACGCCGGTGCCAACGCGCGGCTTTACATGTGACGCCGGGTGTCGCAGGTAGCGATCATACGGTGACATTTCCTCTATTCTGTGATCATCTGGCGGCAGTGCTGAAGAAGACATTGAATGAATTTGGGCGGGGGGGATTTTTCCTTGTTTATTTACTGGCAAATGATCGCTCTTTTTGATTTTGTGTAACTTGTCTTTTGGCTTGTTTGGTTTGCCTTTCTACAACAAACATACAAACGAACAAAGACATATGTCCAAGTTTGCTCCCACTGCTCGTGAGGGCCGTGAAAAACAAGTGTACGCTGCTTCAGGTGCCCGTATGGTCGCTGGCTGTGTCGTACTCAATGCCAGCCGGGACAAGGTGCTTCTTGTGTCCTCTAGTGCTCATCCTAAACGCTGGGTTCTGCCCAAGGGAGGCGTAGAGTCAGACGAGACACCAGAACAAACCTCTATCAGAGAGACCTGGGAGGAGGCCGGTGTGCGTGGTGAAATCTTGGGTGCTGTTGATATCGTTGAAGATATGCGTCCTCCCAAGGAATGGGGGTCGATGGAGTCAGAGGACCCAGGGACTGGTGTCCTACATCATCCACCTCGCAGCGAGTTCCATTTCTTTGTGATGGGTGTTGACGTGGAGTTTGAGAAGTGGCCCGAGTTCAAGAAGAGAAAGAGGGCCTGGTTTGAATTGGACCAGGCCGTGGTGGAGTTGAAGAAGAGACCGGAGTTGCAAAAAGTACTCAAGTTGGTGATAGATAATACGTACAAAAAGTAGTCCTACAACTTCTACGTGTGGAGTAGGATTCCGACGTTGTTTCTAATAATTACTTGAACAACCCACCCATCATGTCCATCAAACTGGCCTGCTTCTGTTGAACAATTCCAAAATATTCCTTACCCAACAGTTCTAGAGCGGAATTCAACTGCATTTCAGTGACTAGAGTGGCATATCTCTGTACCAGTTTCTGAAAGTAGGACGTGTTTTGAGTCTGCACAGTAATCACCAACAATTGCAACAAGTTCAAAATAGGAATACTGTCATAAATCAGAAAACTAGAATCAAACTGTTCCACTGTTGTATACTTGGCATCGTCAGTATCATCAAGAGCGTTGAATTTGGTGATGAACGAGGATATTGCCAACTTGGCGTGCTTCACATCTCTAATCACCAGGTAATTAAGAGTGATTCTGGCAGCATACAATCCAATATTCTCCCTCTTATCCAACAAGTACCAACTCCACAGCATTGTTGAGTAAGCATCGTAACCACTCTTTGAAAGCACCAAGTGTCTCTCTGCCTCATAGCCATTCTCACCAAGTGAGAACTTCTGCCCCAATGCGAAATGCAACTGATCATCACCAAACTTGGAGTCGCCAAATTTAATTGACCAATTGACAGCCTCTGTGGCCACTTGTTTCAACGTTGGCTCATTGGGATCAAATAGCTGAATGAGATCAGTTAGTCTGGCAACAGACTCTGCATCACACGGCATCTCGCTCTCATTATACACTTCAAGAAGATATGACACCAGATCAGATCCCGTGGCAGGTTGAGTTGAATTCAGTAAGATTACTGCTGCTGCATGGAGAAGGGCAATGGCATCTTTGTATGACTTGCTTCTGACGTTTCTGTTGGCAATCGTTCTGAGGGTTTGATGTGCCTCGTAAAACTCGCCGGATGAAATCTTGGCCTGGAAACGGTCCAGTGTGCGTTGAAGCTTTGGGGAAACAGTGATTATTCCTGCCATTCTTGCTGATTGATCTGGTATCCCTCTCCCTCTCTCTTTTCACTACCTCCCACCTTTCTCTACACAGGGCGGGAATTCGTTTTGAAGAAAATCCAATCAAGATTACATAATCATCGTTACATAATCATCTGCTGAATGCTTTGATTAACTCAACAAACACAAACAAAACAAACACAGTGTCACTTTTCACAATTTCAACTTCGCCTGCTAGAGAAGAGAGGAGGAGAGAAACTACATCAGAATGGCTAGTAATTATGCTGTTCAACTCATTGATGAGGAGAAAGTTTTCCATGCTCCACAGCCCACACCTGCTCCAAATTACCATGTCATTGCGGTTTTTGGATCACAATCGACTGGTAAGTCTACACTCTTGAACTCCCTTTTCCATACTCGTTTCGATGTGATGGACGAGACCCAAAGACAGCAGACAACGAAGGGAATCTGGATGGCTGAGAGCCCACAGATCACGAGCAATAGCACTGAGATCGAGGAGGTCAAGAAGAAGGACACAACACTTTTGGTTCTCGACGTGGAGGGTTCTGATGGCCGTGAGCGTGGTGAGGACCAGGATTTTGAGCGTAAGGCTGCATTGTTTGCGCTATCTACTTCTGAGATTCTCATTGTCAACATCTGGGAGCACCAGGTTGGTTTGTACCAGGGTGCGAATATGGGGTTGTTGAAGACTGTGTTTGAGGTAAACTTGTCTTTGTTTGGAGGTAAGGATAAGAAAGTTGGACTATTATTTGTGATAAGAGACCATATTGGTTCTACTCCGTTGGAGAACTTGAAAGAAACTTTAACTGCTGATTTAGTTAAGATGTGGGATTCAATTGCCAAACCTCCGACTGCCCCAGAGTGTGAATTATCGGACTATTTCGATCTAGAGTTTCACGCTTTGGGCCACAAGATCCTTCAACCTGATCAATTTACTGCAGATGTCAAGAGCTTGGGTGACAGACTATCTGGCGTGAATTCTTTATTTAAGAAGGAGTATGACTTGGGTATGCCGTTGGATGGTTGGCCACTCTATGCCTCCAACTGTTGGGATATGATTGAGTCTAACAAGGATTTGGATTTACCAACCCAACAAGTGTTGGTTGCGAGATTCCGGTGTGAGGAAATTTCCAAGGAGTCCTTTGATGCGTTTATTGCTGAGTTTGAGAAGGAGTTTTCCAATGTGGCCTTTGACGGAGTCACGGGTGACTCGTTAGCATCAAGATTAAGAGCATTGAGAGATATTGCTTGGGAGAGTTACGATTCACAAGCATCGCATTATAACACCGAAGTTTTCAAGGAGAAGCATGATGCCATGGATTCTCAAATCAATTCCAAATTCCTTGCTCTAACTCACATGTTTATCAAGCATTTGAACAAGTCTTCACTCATTAAGTTCAAAGAGTTGATATTATCTGGCAAGGGGTCCTTTTTGGAGCGTTCAAACAACGCTGTTGAGACTATAATCAAGTATTTTAACGATGAAATTGCCCCAATTGAAACTTTGGATGATAGTTTTAGCTTCACGACCGATTTGGAAGAGTTCAGTTCAGAGATTAACAAGGAACTTATGACTACCAAAAACGAAGAGACTAAGTCGCTTGTTTCCAAGTTGATAAAGAGAGTTTTGCCAAACATTAAGTCTGAAGTTTCTGAAATCCTTGCCACGACCACTGATTATGAGACGTTATGGAGTCACGTTATGGAAGCTTTCAACAGTATTGTTGATTCTAGTTTGTTGAAGTTCAAGACATCAGATGGCGACTATGATTTTCAAATTGATGCTTCGAAAGAGGCTAATGGAGAGACTTTGAATATTATTAAGGGCACTTTTTGGTCTGAGTTTGATTCTTTCATTCATGAGCACCTGTCTGAGGATAACGTTATCTCGTTGCTAAAGCGCCACTTTGATGAAGCCTTCAACTATGATGATGGAATTCCACGCTCTTGGAAGACTGAACTCCAAATCACACAGGTCTACAAGCAATCCACGGACTCTGCATTAAAACTACTACCTGTTCTAGCAATTGCAAAGCTTTCAAATGGAACAGAAATCCTTCCAGATATCCCAATCAATGATACTACGACTGACAAGGATGGAGATCTGGATCCTCATTCCTTTGCACACATTTTGACCTCTACACAACAGCTGAAAATCAAGAGATCCTTCTTACGTTCTGCAGAGCTTTCCCATCGTGATGCCACTAGATCTATCATTTCCAATGTTACCAAAATTCCACCATTCGTTTATGTCTTGTTGATTGTTCTTGGTTGGAATGAATTCATGGCTATCTTACGCAACCCAGTTTATTTGATTTTGACAATCTTGATTGGAACAGGAATCTTTTTTGTTAATGCATTAGGTCTATGGGGTCCTGCTGGTGTCATTTTTGATGGTGCTGCAACTCAGGGGAAGCAGTGGTTGATGCAGCAACTGGAGGGTCACCAAGGAGGCCAGAACCAGAGAGCATTTGTCAGAGAGATTGTCAAGGAGGAGAGTTATGAGCTACAAGATCTCTCTGACGAAAAGAAGGATATCTGATCCAACTGTACAATATTTTAGTTTTCTTATAAGCATCTTGTTGGTGATGTTTCCTAAATAGGTAAATATCTATTTCAGGATATTCTATGGTATTTTTTTGCATTTGCATTCGCATTTTTCATTTTCTTTATATAAACACTAAAACACAGTCAATCACTCAATCGCATGTCCACCCCTCTCTGAGTTGCCATGTCAATTAACATACCACGCAAATGGAGTATCCTGAAAACCCAATCTAATGAGCCAGACACCTACCTCTTCGGTGCAGACTACTCTGCAACCTCTTTCAGGTACTGCATTTACATAACTGATTTAAACCACGTATGGATTTCAGATATTGACCAAGAAAAACTGGAATTCAAAGCAATGCAGAACGGGATCCAGAGGGACTCGTTGGGTAGTGTGTATGAGATGCTCACAAAATCCTTTGATGCCAACTTTGATGGAGATAGTGAGAGCCAAACAATACTGGATCTGGAGAAGTTCAAAGTGGACAGGGGTGTACCGTTAGAGTTGAAACTCAGAATGGAGAAGAGCTTTGTAAACAATTTTAAGTGGAACTGGACGTTTGAGCTAGGAATCCTTCCTGACTCTAGTGCAATAACGATCTTGAAGAACATGATCTTCCACATGGCTACGGTGATATCCTCCCTCAACGAGTACAAGAATGATTTAGTCAGACAACTGCTTTATAAAGACAGTGCAATACGGTTTCTCAACGACTCACTGGATAGTGTGAATGCTTCACATGTTGTACAGAAATGGGCACCTGAAAACTCTTCAAATCAAGCGACATTGCAAAGATTTAACCCAAGGCAATTCGATACCGCTTGGAGAGAGAGGAAACTACCACATCTGAAGGATAGATATATATGGGAAGTGATTGATGATAACACTGCTGCGGATACGTGGTCATACGGAGCTGCTTTCAAAATGGAGAAACAGGAGTCCTCCGATTTGGCTACTCCTCATCCTCATCCTGGTCAATCACGACCTCCTTCTGGAAAGAGAACGATCAAGACTGAATTCGAAGTTGTTAATAAAGACGAAATTATCCAAAGAAGCGAATCACCAACGACAAAGAAGAGAAAATTCCACATGGATAGTCTCAATGATGATTTTGAGAATTATGATATGAGCGATGGAGCAGGCACTGAGAAGCCACCACTGGACCCTACACCTCCACGAGACTCCACACAGGCTGCCGAGTCCAATAACGAGAAAGTATCCACATCAACAGACAAATCCAAGAAACGTGGATTTGGTGTTAGTCGAAAGAGAAAAGTACAGCAGAAGAAGTTCTCTCCCATCAAGGCACCCAAGCTCTTCCATAGCGAGGAATGAAATCACAGTATCTTGATTATTAGAAAAGCGATGATGCAATTTGGTGCCATCTAGCAATGATTTGTTCCAATGCATTATTCTGATGGTCGTCCCTCTTAATGTACAGGCCGCGAAGAACCTCTGACCAATAACTCACAAACTCTTCAAGTTCATCAGCATCTCGAGGTACCCGAACGTTTTGGGGAACCAACTTCCTTCCTCCTCTGGAGTTGAATGGTTTGAATGATGATGATGATCCCTGGCTAAAGTAATCGGTAAAGATTGAAACCCAGAACTTGATCAGGATATGGGCACACTCCGAAAGGGTACTCACCCTCGACTTGTCGTAGCCAACCATATCAACGTCTTCACCATATTCCGCAAGCATACAGTAATCAACTGCATTCAGCATGACCATCTGTACTTCCTTATAGATTGTTTCTGCGGATTCATGAATGTTATTATGCTGTGGCTGTGAGTGTGAATGTGGCACTGGTTCTGAGGTTTGTGATGGGATAACCCCGTATTCCATCGAAACATCTTCTTCTACACCACTTATCTGGAGTTCAGCTTGAGATTGTTGCTGTTGTGATGGTGAAGATCGATTCACAGGGATTCCTGTCTGTGCTTTGTTCTCCTTGAAAGCCGTCTTAGATATCAGCTCAGCTGTCATACCTTTTCTATACGACACAGTGAGGATGTCATTGGTCAGAGCTTTCATGCACAGGTTCTTGTCGTTAGATAGCAGTATCACTAGTGCATCCTCTTTCTCCTTCAGATACAAACAACAGTCAAGGATAGCATCATCTTTTTGAGCACTTTTGTCCAGTGCTTCCCGCAGTTTCTGACCTCTGACTGCAGAGTCCAAATCTGCTAGCTTCTGATAGATCCATGTGTTTGCCCATCTTGCTAAATGGCCAACTGTAGTGCCATCAATGATCGTTGTTTCTTCAGCAGCAGTCCTTTTAGAGCCCTTAAGGCCATCTAGCTCTCTCAGTACCATATTGGGTATCACAACTCTGTGGTGATACTTGTGGTGAAGCTTTGATAAACCATCGACGATATTCAAATGCGACAGAATGAAATTAGTATCAGCTACCATTAACGTCTCTCTGGATGACGGTCCAGTACCACCACCACCATAGTCACCATAGTCACCATCATCACCATCATCACCGTCACCATCAAGGCTGGCCTGCCAGCCCAGGTTGTGGTGGAGTCTCTCACCAGTGACATAGTTAGCAATGATCTGGACTTCCTGTTCATCGTCCATATGAATCATCTGTACGTCACCGTCAGTATCGAGTTGATCCCCTTTAACAGCATTACTGTGTCCCAAGACATTGTTCACTCTCTCCTCAATCTTTATGGCACCAATGGGTCTATTCTCTCTGGGAGTTCCTGTGGTGATGACTCTCCGGGAGTCTGTCTGAGAAAGACCTTTGGTGGAGTACTTAGAGGGTAGTTCGGAGCCCATCATAGCTTGAAGAGCTGGTCTCTATTTCTTTGTTTGAAAATGTAAAAAAAAAAAATACAAAAACATAAACCACTGAGAGGAGAGAAATAAACGTAGCGAGAGGGATGTAATAATACACATCTACGCAAGCCCAATACTCATGAATATGTGGTCATTAAACAGCCATTATAGATGGCTGAAACTTCTTCTTCTTTCTTTTGTTGATGAACTCTTAGATGAAACCTCCCCAACAAAAAAATCCCAGTTAAAACATTTACCCTTTTTCTAAAACATTGTGTGATGTGTGGTGTATGTGGTACGTGTGTGTGTGATGTGGGTGTCTGAACCTCTTCTTCCTGTTTTGAAGACAGTTTGTGATGACAATGGCAGCGAATGAAAGTCTGATGATGACCAGTCCACAATCCCAAAACAAAACTCTCCGAAAACGAAACCCCTACCCAACCACGACCAGCCACCATCCAAGAAGTAGTGAAGAGAAGAACAACAATAGAAAAATACTTCAACAGTTATCTCTATTTCTTGGACTTCTTCTCAGCCTTCTTGGACTTCTCAGCAGCCTCTCTGACAACTCTCTTCACAATCTTTTGCTCCTCAATCAAGAAAGCTCTGACAACTCTCTCCTTGACACAGTTACCACATCTGGAACCACCGTAGGCTCTTTGGACGGTCTTGTGGGTCTTGGAAATGTTGGCGTACTGTCTTGGTCTCAAAGAAGAAACACCTGGCAAAGCGATACCACAGTCACCACACTTTGGTCTGGAACCGTTCTTCTTGACGTGTTGAGCGCGCAAGACACCACCTGGAGTCTTAACAACTTTGATCTTGTTAGACTTGGTGTTGTATGGATTTCTTCTTCTGTAAGTAACTCTTTGGGCCATTTCGATATAGTTGCTGCTGTTGTAATGTGTTGTGTGTGTTGAGTATTCTGTTTTTGAAACTTTTCACTTTAATGCCCTCCCTCTTTCGCGAACATTTTCTCATTTGAATATTTATTCAAAATACTTGTTTTAGCTTTGGTGTATGGGTGTTGAAAGAGATTTGTGACTGCTCATTTTTCTCCATCTACTTAAACGGGAACAGCAAAAGCGCGTAGTAATTAGTGTGGACATGGTATGGAGGGGACTGCAATTTAGAGCCTACGCTTCAGAACATTCTCTGGGGTTTAACCGTAATAATTAACAAATGTACATTCAATCAATCCATGTTTTCCCTGATGTGTAGATGCATTAAAGCAAAGAACGATCTTGTAAATCTGCAAACCAACCTAACGCAATCTTCTAGCCTCACGCTCAGACTCCATCAAGGACAAGATGTCGTTCTCTCTGACTGGACCCTTAACGTTTCTGACGATGGTTCTGGAAGAGTCATCAATGAACTCAACTCTGACTTGGGTGACACCACCTCTGGAACCGGTTCTGCCTAGAACCTTCTTAACTCTGGCCAAAGTAACTGGGGTCTTAGTATCCTATATGTAATTGTTAGTATCACTGGAACTAGGACATTGCTCTATTTAGGAAAATACGAGTTTCTTGCTGTTGAGGTGGGAAATTGGGGTGGTGTTGGTGTTGGTGTTGGACCGGCTTCTTCAGCAGCAAACTCAACAACTTATGAAAAGACATATTTCAACAGTGATAGAGGGCCTATAGAAACAAGGTAGTATAGTAAACGCCGAGTTATGGACCACAGTATCAACTGTTGAAAAGTTTTTAGGCGGCGGCGGGTCCTCGTCTCCCTCTTCGTTCATTTCATCAAATCTCAGATGAAAATAGCAGTGAGAGTGTGTAGAAGCCCACCCGCTCCCACCCCCAGTTCTTGGATCACAGTAATGGGACAGATTATGCTAATCAGTGCCTTGCAGCAAACCATCTCTTATTTCCTTATCTTATGATATCTACTTACCATTTTGTATTCTGTAGATATGCTGCTGTTGTTTAGAAGTTTGTGTGTTTTTGAAAAGAAAAATCTGAAAAATCAATCAAAAGTTGAAGAGTTTCTATACACCCAAACACCATATTTCAAAAATAAAGCGTGGCCGGATCAAATATTCTTTGGGATGTGTCTGTCATTTTTTGACGGTCATACTTCTAATATACAAAAAAAAAAAAACATTTATATAGCAGTATAAAATGCAGCAAAGTTCATCGCTGTTACTCATTCTTTAGTTACTTCTTGGCCATTTCTGATACCAAGTGTCTTCCCTTCGATGTACTTTACCAGTTCGTCTTCAGATAAGTTCAATAAGCCCTTCATGTTACCAATGAATTGCGTAATATCATCGACGTCATTCTGGAAGCTATTCTTCAAGTCACCAAACAAGGTCTCATACTTTCTCGTCAATTCAACCATAACTTTATTGTTGATCTCCTGATTGATAAGCTGGATTTTCTTGACAAATTGATTTGAGAACAAAGAGATTGAGTCAAAGATCTGTTTCTGTAGTGTATTGGTATATGCCTCTGATAGCAATTGATCTGCAGATACAAATGACATCTGTGGAATGGGAATAGACACCTCTGAAACTGAGACTGCTGCTGCTGTTGTTGTCTTATCCACTGTTTCCTGGTTTTTGCTCTCGCTGTCATGATCTATTTCATTCTCCTCTTGAATCACTGGTGGCGCCTTCCTTTTGGTATTTGCAGCTCTCTTGGCTGGGAAGTCGCTCTTTTGTATATTTTCTTTAGCTCTGTGATTCTTAGCACTTCTGGTTCGTGGGCCTTGTGAAGGACCCTTGATAGCAACATCATTGGCATCCACAAAGTCAGGATCATCCTCTCTCTCAATTGAAGCAAAGTCCTCTTCTAAGCTCCCAAAAACTTCAGACAGGCTGGAAACTTTGCCCTTGCTCTCGGTATTCTTCAATGAAGTACCACGTAAAGTTTCTTTTGGGGTAGATTGGTCAATACCAGTTGAGTACCTGGACTTCTTACTTGAGGGGTTTTTGAATCCGATTGATACTCTCTTTTGGGGCTGAGAATCCTGAGTGTTTCTGGAGTCGCTTCTTTTCGCTTGAGATAATCTTGACGTAGTCCTAGCTTGGGCATGTATTATTGGGGACGTCAATCCAGAAAATGATGTTTCACGGTTATCAATTGATGATAAAACAATGTCATCAGCTCTGTGATTTTTGCCTTTTGACTTTATAATCGGCTCTGGCTTCAACTGATGAGAATCTGGTTTATTATGACCATTTTTTTCTTCAATCTTGCCATCAAGGCACTTGAGTGTCTTGCCCTTTGTCCTAGTTGCTGCCGTATCCTTTTCAATTCCAACTGAGGACATAAAATCCCAAACATCCTCATTGGATGCTTTTTGTTTTGGTTCTTTGTACTGTTGTAATCTTTGAGCAGATTGAAATTTATGTGGGTCATTTGTTGTGGTGGTAGGAAGACTTGATTCAATGATCAATTGTTGAGAAGCTTCTGGGAACAAGTGAATTTGTTTCTTGTATGATGTTTCCCTTGCAGCTCTTGTCGATTCATTGATTATGGATGAAACTGTTTTAGTGGTTTTCTTCGATGAGTAGCTTGTGTCCTTGGTGTCATGGTTTTCAGGAGAACGGATGGATGTCTCTTCTTCAGATATGTTCGATGTTTCCGCTGGTGTGGCCGCCACCTCAACAATAGGTGGATTCTTTTGGATTGCTGGAACCGCTGTGTCTAGAAGCTGAATACCTTGCATCTCCCCATTGCTCTGATTGGGTTCACCGCTCTGAGTTTCTTCCATAGTATCATCATCATAGAAACGACCATTCAAAGAGAGAAAATTTTCAACAGTACTGATCTTTCTAGGGGCAGAGACAGAAGTAGCATTAATGGATTCAGCAATTGTATCAACATACATTTGAATATTGGCATCTGAGAAAAACTCAATTTCCACTTCAATCTGCGCTGGAAACTTGATATCTGCCACCATTGCATGTTTTGGTGGCGAGGTCAATGAAAAATGTAGGACATTGTTCTTAAAATTGGTTGACTTTATCACGGTATAATCAACCTGGAATGGAGTAGCAAAATCATTTATCTCACACAGGATGACCAAATTATTCTGAGTGAATTGACAAGTACTTGATCCAGACTGGACAAGATTTTTATTAATAGTAAAACTCTTGAAGTTAACAATATTCGGTGAGAACAATGAATGCTTTTTGAAGAACCTGATGGACTGCAAATTGTTTGCATATGCATTCTCTGGAAACCCTTTATAATTTGACCCTGCAACCTTCTTGATTAGATCATTGTCTTCTAGTTGGGAAACCAGCTCAACAGTGTAACAGGCTAAGGCATAGTGGTCGACATCCTTCAAGATCAGAGATAAAGGCTTGGTAAGTTGATTCAGTTGGGCAGCGACAAACACCTTAACATTTGGATATTCATAGGTTAAAATGCACAAAAGAAAAGCTGCTTTCCAGCTATCAGGGTCATTGTTAATTAATTCTTTAATCAAAAGGGAAATAGTGGTCGGCTGATCAAAAAGCCGTCCATAGTCATCAGAATTCTGAACTAATTAGTACGATGCAATTAACAAACTCAGGATTAGTGGTATAATTCTTCAACGAACAATCAAACAGAACCAGAATTGGTCAGAGATGACACTCCTCAACGTGACGCCAAGGTGTAGAACCAAATCAAACATTAAGGAATTAATCTTCTTCTGTCCCTTGGAGACCAAGTTTTCAAACGCGCTCACAAAAGTTGTGAATTCAGCAGTGCCCTTCAAATCAGCTATCTCACATTCTTGGATAAACTTAATCACTTCTGCTCTTTTAGAATTTGGAAGACTTGAGCTTGTGTGTTAGTGGAAATTAGCCGCTGAGATTATTTACATGAACATACGCAGAGGAAAACCGTCTCTGTACTTTTTCCTGTTCACATTGGCCGGAAATCCTATTCAAAACAGAAGTCCATTTAGGGAATTGGGACATTTTGTGAGATTAACCGCCGTGGTTGGTGCTTCCCTGTGTTTTGTTTTCTTTCTATTGTCAGAAGAAGAAGAAATGTTGAAAGCGGTTTGGGCTTTCTACTGGTTTTATGTCACATTTCAATAATTCCGAGAGGAAGTTGGCGAATTCCGGTTTTACAAAAAGAGATTTAAAGAAGATGGCAATAAAAAAAAGAAAGAAAAAAAAAAGAGACTGAGTACAACCAACAATTAACAACCACCTGACTGGAAGAAACAACTTTGGAAGGATGTCGTCTACCGAAGAATTAACCGCTCTTTTTGAGAAATTGGGTTTGGAAGAAGTCAAAATCAAGGAGGTATTGAAAAACAAGAAGGTCTCAAAGTCATTTGAGGAAATATTGAAGGAAGGTTCCACTCCCATCCCACAACCACTAGATAAACAGAAGAGACTATTGATCCACCAATTGGCTATTCTGAGTAAAGGTGAAGACATTTCCAAACGTGGTCTAGTAGTTGATGGTATTTTGAATGATGAACTGAAGTCCAATGCTCAACTGGATGAGGCCTTTAAGTACATCAAGGTAAACAAGGAGACCTCAAATGTAGAGGACTTGAATAATGCAGCAGGTGTTGGTATTGTTGTCACCGAGGAACACGTCAAGGCTGAAATTGTTAACTACATTGAGGCTAACAAGATTGAGATTGAAGAAAAAAGATACCAGTACGTGCCAAAGATCATGGCGAGTGTCAGAACCATTCCTGAACTGAAATGGGCTAACCCATCTCTTTTCAAGCCAATTATCGACGCTGAGATATTGAGCCTACTTGGTCCAAAGGATGAACGTGATGTCATTAAGAAGGAGAAGAAGCTAAAGAAGGCTTCTGGCACTACTGACACCAATAAGAACACCAAGGTCAAGGACGAGCCTGTCAGATCCATGTTCACTGAAGGGTTTTTGGGAGATTTGCACAAGGTTGGTGAGAACCCACAAGCCTACCCAGAGCTATTGAAAAATCACTTAGAATTCACCAAGGGTAAGGTGCACACCAGGTTCCCACCTGAACCTAATGGTTTTTTGCATATCGGTCACTCAAAGGCCATTTTGGTTAACTTTGGATATGCCAAACACAATGACGGTGTCTGCTACTTGAGATATGATGACACTAACCCAGAGGCTGAGGAAGATGTCTACTTCAAGAGTATCATGAAAATGATTGAGTGGTTGGGCTTCGAGCCTTGGAAGGTGACATACTCTTCTGACTACTTTGACCAACTGTACAACTTGGCAGAGGAACTAATTAAGGCAGACAAGGCTTATGTTTGTCATGATTCCGCAGAGGAGATCAAGAGATCCAGAGGTATCAAGGAAGATGGTACACCAGGTGGTGAAAGAGTCCCATCCAAGGACCGGAACAGACCAATCGAGGAGAGTTTGGCTGAGTTTAGAAAGATGAGGGATGGTTTCTACAAACCAGGTGAGGCAATCTTGAGAATGAAACAAGACTTGGTCTCACCAAACCCTCAAATGTGGGATCTCGTTGCATACAGAGTTTTGAACGCCAAACATCCAAGAACTGGTGACAAGTGGAAGATCTATCCAACCTATGACTTCACGCACTGTTTAGTTGATAGCTTTGAGAATATCACACATTCCTTGTGTACCACTGAATTCTATCTCTCAAGAGAGAGTTATGAGTGGTTGTGTGATGCTTTGCATGTTTTTAGACCCGCTCAAAGAGAGTACGGTAGATTGAACATTACTGGTACTGTGTTGTCCAAGAGAAAGATTGCCAAGTTGGTTAACCAAAAATACGTCCGTGGTTGGGATGATCCAAGACTGTTCACCTTGGAGGCGATAAAACGTCGTGGTGTGCCACCGGGAGCCATTTTGAACTTTATCAACACTCTTGGTGTCACCACGTCAACCACCAACATTCAAGTGGCCAGATTCGAGACCTCTATCAGAAAGTTCTTGGAGGACACTGTTCCAAGGTTGATGTTGATTCTTGATCCAATCGAAGTTGAAATCGAAAACTTGGATGATGAATTTGAGGAGCGCCTTGAGGTTCCATACAAGCCAGGTAATGACAACTTTGGTTCCAGAAAGGTTCCTTTCAGTAAGAGGCTATTTATTGATAGATCAGATTTTACTGAGGATGAAGGTGATAAGGAGTTCTTCAGATTGAAGCCAAACCAACCTGTCGGTTTGTTGAAGGTTCCATTCAATATTAGTTTCAAGAGCCTTGAGAAGGATACGCAAGGCAAGATCACAAAGATAATTGCACACTATGACAATGATGTTGAATTCAAGAAGCCAAAGACTTTCATCCAGTGGATTCCAAACTCATCCAAGTCCAAATCTTATATTTCAATCTCAGAGACTAGAATTTACAATCAACTATTCAAGTCAGAAAATCCAGACTCAAACCCAGATGGCTTCCTAGCAGACATCAACGAGGACAGCGAACGTGTGTACAAGAACTCTATCGTCGAGTCCGCTTTTGAGGAGGTTGTTAAGAAGTCACCATGGAGTGTGGATTCTAACAGTGACAGCGAGTTCAATGTCAAAGAGGATAAGGACAAGTGTGGTAATGAGATCGTCAGATTCCAAGCGTTGAGGGTGGGCTACTTTGCTCTTGACAAAGATGCTACTGATTCAAACATGATACTCAACAGAATTGTGTCTTTAAAGGACGGGTCTAAATAATGAAGAGTAAATAGATTGAGCAGTATATGTATATACATAAAGTGTCATGGACATAGATTGTAGCTTCTTGCTACTTCTAATTGTGTTGGATGTTTCGATCCGCCGCCCACCTCTTCTCCGCTTTTGGAACTTCGGTTGACGGACCGGGGCCGGCGACTGGTGGAGTTTGTTTGCGATTTTGGTAAAGCAGTTAAAGTTTGGCGTTTTCGTTCTGTGTTGATCGCAACCTTAAAAAAATTAATTCAGATAATTCCCACTCATTCCTCACTCAAATGGAGAAGAAATAATCCGTTCATTTGTGGGGTTGGATGGAGACTTAGTGATAGCGTAGGTTGGGTCGAGACTAAATATCTCCTTGTATCCTGCTCCTGATATATGTGCTCATGGTTCTTTAGTTAATACCATTATTGCACAATTTAACCAGCACGGTGCTCGTCACATCATCTGTCTGTGTTGGTTGGTAGTGTTGTTAAGTAATATAGGCATGCGCGCCAGGCAGCAGTGTCAGCACTTTAGACTTTAGATCAGTCCCGCTGTTTGAGTGGTGTCTAATGGTGGTCGTATAGTTGTGTGTGGGTGACATCCTTAAATAATATAGGTGATACTGTGGGGTTCATTCACTACGTAACCACCAAACTCCTCTAAAAAAACCTGAATTGGCACATGTAGCCCTTTGTGAAACTGGCGCACTGTTGGTTAAAATTCGCAGAAATCTTGTGCTAGGTTCGTGTGTATGGCTAACATGTTGTAAGGCATTTATTAGTATGCCACTGCCTAAAACACACGTTTATATCGTATTCATTGCTGTTGGTGATGTTATGGGTTGGTGATTTGGATTTGCACCCAAGACATCTTGTCTGAGTAGCCCCAGTAGCCCAAGCAGCCTAGCCCAGCCCAGCCCAGCCCAGCTCAGCCGCATTGACACCTAGAGCCAACCAGTCCCAAAGAACGATAGGAGACTCTTCAGACAAGTAAAATTATACTCAATAGAAACATTTGATGAATCAACCCGCTTTCAAGTCTCGCTCAATACTGCCTTTCGGTCTCAACCATAATCTCTCTGCTTGTTCATCCAAAGGTTCAGAAAACACTAGTTCTTAGAGACAGTCACCCCATTGTTGCCCTTAAAGGCACCACCTACACTGTCCATTTCTGCGGGAGAAGCATCTCTTCTGCAGATACCCCGCAGCACCTATCCACATTTTGACGTCTGGATCCGGTCCGCTTACAGTGGAAGATCTGCATTCACATGCAGATAATTTGGTCAACAAAAAAAAAAAATTATCGAAAAAGGAAAAAAAATATGAAGCCACTACAGAAAATTTTTATAAAAGAGACTAAACATAACTATCCTTTTCCAAACACCCTTTTGCCCCCAAAAGAAAGCCGCCACCCCTCCCGCAAACACCATCATCACTCCAGCGAGAAAGGAACTTTGCTTCTCCCGTCTACACAACCACTACCCCCCCCCGTGAACAGACTTGCCGCTCCGGTTCCGCCGCCTGCCCCTGCCTCAAGTCCCACGTTCCACAGTCCTTTCTCGTGTGTGCTCTTTTTTGGTGTTGCTTTTGTTTCACAATCGGTTTCAAAAGGTGCCAGAAAAAAAATAACAAGCGCACACCCAACCACCCACCACAAAACGGGCCATACTCTCTAGTTGGATCCCAACAAAAGCTCTTCTGTTGCTGCCGCTGCTGACACTTACCAAATTAGTCTTGGATTCTTGAGCGAACGCAACGGAACGCAAAGCGCCCGCGATCTCTTGATTTTCATATCCATTTTCTTATCTTTACCCACACACACCACTCCATCAAACAACAATCGGAATAGACGGAAGGCTCTAATGGAACAGGTAATCGACCCCCCAGTTAACACTGGACCCGGTTTTTCCATCATGATTGGAGAACCAGATGTGAAGGCACCTGTACAGAGTCTCACTGAGGACAGTCTGTTTTGGTTCAACTTGAATACCAGAAAATCTGACTCAGCCAACAGTTCTTCTACTCCTGAGCCTGTATCGTCATCAACAAGCTCACTGAATTCATTTGATCCAGAGAGCGAGGACCACAGCCATGCTTTGTCCACTTTTTACAACAAGAATGTTTCCAACACATCACTTGCAACCTTGGTGCACAAATTGGCAGAATCAACCACTACTCTGAGTTTAGATAACACACTTGAAATGGACTCAGAGACTGACTTACCTTCCGTTCCATCCACTCCACCACCTAGAAGCGCCTGTCCAAGAAAGACGAAGTCGGCCTTGAAGCTGCCATCACTATCAAGATCAAGATCTATGCCAAATACCAATGTCAAAACCGTGCGCTTCTCTGTCGACTTGACCAGAGTCAAGACATTTAACGAGCATGCCATGCCAAGCTCAATCTCTTTGGACAATTCTCCAGACGCCTCCCCAATAGGGTTCAATGATTCAACATCGTTATTTGCATCTGGTCATCCAAAGGCCTTCTTTGACTTGCAGAACTCATTGAACAGTTCATCTTCATCAGATGAAGAAGACGATCAGGATTACTTCAACCACAGAAGTAGATCACACTTTTCCAGATGGACTTTCAAAGCGCTGAACTTTGATTTGTTCTTAATCAAAAACCTTGTTGATAAACCTGTCAAGTTGTCTTCTTTGCAAATTGTGAACAACCACGCTATTCACGGTACTGTAGAGGTTTCCAATTTTGCTTTTGAAAAGTATGTCGAGGTGAAATTCACCACTGACAAATGGAAGTCTATCTTTTTGGTGACAGCTAAATTTGAGAGATCTTTGAATGCTTTCAAGGATCAATTCACCTTTGACATCAACTTGAACAAGTCACTGTTGATGAATGCTTATTACAGTGATATATCTGATCTTCAGCAGATTGATGTTGGCTTATGTATTAAGTATGTGTCTGATGGTTGCAATGAGTTTTACGACAACAATAATTCTCAGAACTTTGAATTGCAGCTTATCAACAAACCAAGACAGAGAAAGGTGAGGTCCTCGTGTTTAAACTCCACAAAACCACACACTCGCTTGGCCAACAACTTTAGTTCAACTTCATCTTCCTCAACTTCATCATCTGCTTCTTCCATACCATCCACAGCATCTTCCAACAGTTCAACAGGAAACTGTGTGTCTACCTCTACCAGATTCTTCTCAGATGACACTGACTACTTCAACACACATTCTGTTAACCATCCAAAGTTCAATGACTGGCTGGAGTATTCTTCAGTGAACTACAACTCCACAACCACTTCATCTACCACACCATCCACCTCCTTACCTTCTTCATCATCATCTTCATCTTCTGGTAGCAATTCCACACTCACATTGGAATCAAACAAGAAGGAACGCTCCTTTTTAAACAATGTTGTTGGGAGGAGTGTTGATGATAGCGATTCACAAGATGAGAGATACAACATGTTCTTGAAGAAGTACTGCTTTTTCGAGCCAAGTGCTTTGAAAGAGAATAATAGTTCATCTGCCCAGGTGCCACAGTCTTTCACCATCAAATGATGTCAAAGTGAGCGAGAGCTAGCTGATTTCTCGATTCTATAGATAGGACTTGGTGGTCATTGTCCTCTCATCCTCATCAATCAGAATGAGACTTCTGAAGCCACATTCCTAATCGTTGTTTAGTCATTTGCTCTTTTTTTTTTAAGTTGGTTATTTGTCCTTTGACTATCTTCCACATTGCTTTCAGTTCGTTCCTGGTATCTACTACCTTTTTTCTATTATTTTTGGTTTGTTTTATTCGTTTGCTAGTTTTGGGTTCTTTTTTTTTCAAGTTATTATTGGGATATTATAAAGATTATTTTACAAGGGTTGTTATTTGATGATTGCTATATATTATACACTATTTCAAATGGTGTCCAGCATGGGTTGCTTTACGTGCGTTGGTTGGTTGTTTTCATAGTACCCAGGGATGGCTTGTGTTTTTCTGTTTGTTTTTTTGATCAACACAAGGTCTACTACTTTTCCGGGTGACGTTTTTTATGGTTCTGGTTCACATCTTTAGATGATGGGAACATGACATAAATTTTGTTTATAGTCCACGAAGGTATATATACAATCTGAATGGATATCATATCATTCAGTTCATTTCGAGCCCAGTTGTATTAAAGGAGAGTAGCGGCGATCTATCAATTTATCGGCCCATGTCCATTCCATTTGGCACTAAACTACGACCTGGCACCATCTGATATGAGATCAATGGCCAAATGCCAAGGTGCGTATATGTGGAAAAAAATAAAAGTGGTGAGGCGAGACTAAACAGTACAAAATCCCTGCAAAATCACTGGAACTCTCAGAAGATTCGTTAGTCTCAAAATGCAGAAACCGTCCTTGCTTCTTGTATTGGGACTACTTGAGATTTTGCGGCCTCTGGTTTATTATTGTAGAATCAACTCAACCTTGGGGACTTACCCAGCCCCGAGTCCCGAAGTCCGACGCGCTATGAAGACAGGCCACGTCAACAAATCCCGAAATGGCAACGTGCATCCAGGGGAAAGAGACTGACTGAGGACGAGTGAGTTAGCAGCCAGGTTCGACTACACATTTATAGAAAAACACTTAAAGAGACAGATGGTGATGTTTCTGGTATCTCGTCTGTATTCTGTCATATCAAATAAATGGTCTTCGCTCTCCCCAAAACGGCTAGGGGAAAGAAAACTCGATCCGCGTTCCACTCAGTTTGAAAATTAACTTTTAGCCTTTTTGTAATTAGCATTGAATATCGATCATCTCTACGCTTATATGGCATGATTATGCAATGTATGTCTGATTGCCCGCATGCGACTGTAAAAGTTGAGTGTGTGTCAGGCACACACACCACAATAGGTGGCTGTGGCTGGGTGAGGTGTACGTACAACTGGCACCTCAATGGGGTGGTGGGAGTGTAGAGATCAAGACCGCTTTTTGTTGGGAAGATAAAAGAAATCACTAGCATATGTATCACTGGGGACTTGTCAGGTGGGTGCAAGGGACTAGAGATCTTTTTCTTTTTGGCCCTAAAAAAGGAAAGGTTATAGATCACGGGTCTCCCCTCACCATTGAGACTAGCATGCAGACTGATCCCTTTCTACCCAACTATTATACAAATACATTTTTATTTATTTACTTATTTAGAATGTTTTCTTTTTTACTTGTTTAAACCCTATCCTCTCAAGTGACCCTTAAAGTTGTCCACCTCATAGTCTGTGTGAACAAAAGCTCTTTCAATGTTGATCATTGGTAGGGCCTCTAGAGTGTACTGCAAAGCTTCAGCCAAGTCATGACTGTCTCTCATATCATAAACATTGTCAAGGATCACATCAACCTCAACGTTAATGGAATCACCAACATAGTAACAGTTGAGCTCCTTAATTTTGGAAATTTTCTCTGAGAATCTCAAACACAAGTACAGGATGACCTGATAGTCTTCTGGAGAAGCCTTGTGGCCAGTCAAATGGATGATATGCTCAAAGCAAGTGTGAGACCAAAGGTAAACGATATACACGGACAGCAACAATGCACCAAGTGGATCAAACCAGTAGATCTGGAAGTAGTGTCCGAGCAAAGGCATCAGTAGAGAGAACAAATTGAAAATGACATCAACAAGGGCATCTTGGGCCAAAGCTTTAGCACTGGAAGATTTCATCGTCCGACCATAGATGTAGCAACCCAACTTGGACACAATAGTTAAGATCATAATTGCAGATGCCTTTAAACCAACCTCAACAATCGGTTTGCCAGCATCGTTAATCAAACGGCTAAACGCCTCTAGACCAACTTGTATAAATGAAATGATGATAATGATTGAAAACACCAAGACACCAATAGGTTCCAATCTGTTCTTACCGATTGGAAAGTTCTTTGAATTTTTTGATCTGGACAAAAGATTAGCAAAGTAGATGATAACAGTTGACAGAAAATCCAAAGCGGAGTCGATCAAGGAGGCAACGATGGAAATAGAGGAGGTCAGGAAAGCCACAATGATCTTACCAATTAATAATATAACGTTGGTGGCAAAGTTTAATTGGATGTAGGAATCCACAAGCTCCATCTCCTCGTTCTTGTTGTAACCAAGTAAGTTGTCAGTCTCAAAGTCAATATCGGCAGGAACGGCACTGTTACGACGATGTAAGGATGGCATTGTAGCGACAGTATTATCTGCGAACGAAGCAGTTCCAATATTAGAAGATTGAGCGAGTTCATTATTGTTAGTTGAACCATATCCATTTGATCCTTTTGGTTTCTGGATTTTATCTTCTTCTTCTTCGCCAATCTGGTCCAAGTCGTGATTATTTCTTTCACTATAGTTCTTGATCATCTTGTGGTGAATTCCGCTATCCAGCAGCTTGTCGATTTCAGAATACTTCTCAATCATTTCGTTCTGGTTTTGGTAAAATTGAACAAGTTTCTTGTTGTTCTTGATGGCTTTCAGGTCATCTTCACTCTTCAGGCAGTGCTCCCACTGGAATATCTTATAGTTGTGTCCAATCAACCTGAACGTTCTCAACACACCAATGAGCTGAACTTTGGCTGACTTCTCAACATAATTGGCTAATCTATCGTTCTCCCGACTATATTTTAGATTGGACCCTGTGAAAACACTTCCACGAAACCCAATCAAACTAGGCCTTCTCTGAATATCAGCTGGAGAAGGTGTATAGTGGAGATTGGAAACAGCAGAACCTCCACTGGCAGTTGGGACAAGCGGGTTATTGGCTGGTCTGGCTTCGTAGCCATCGCTTGGGTCAATTGCATCCTGTCGATCTTGTGAAGACATGATGATTACGGTGATGGATTAAGCAATAGAACAGAACCTCCCTTTTTTCTAGGCAAAAGCAATTAGAAATCCAAAACGATCAATATAAACGTTTGTCAGAAAACAAAACAAACACACACAGTAGCAGCAGGCGTCAAGTCTGTAGATTGGGCTGAAGAAATGGTTAAATTGGATATCTTGTATGTTTGGTTTGAACACCCATTTTCTTTGAGTCATTTTTTTTGAGCAACAACCGCAAAGCCAAGCACATCTGAATTTTTTTTCTCTCTGGACCGCCTGCCGGGTGCACAAATCGGCAGCAGCCAACAAAACACCACTTCCGATTTGCGCAGATGTTTTGACACATGTTAACTTTAAAAAAAAATTGTGCGTGCCGCTGCTGGGACCCTGTTGGGGCTGGTGTCCGTAAAGCGAGAGTTTCATGTGAAAAAAAAAATAATCTTAAAGCCAAGATCCGAATTGAGGTTATTAGATACTGTGACAGTCTCAGTCTCAGTCTCAGTCAACCACATACTAGCAGTGAAGGAGGGGAAAGATAGTAGAAATTATTTACTACAGTGTGATTCCTTTTGTAGATTTGTGTAAAGTCTAAACTCCCGTTCCAGTTCACGTGGAAAGCTTACTTCTCCTGAGCATTACCCGTCCTAGAGTATTTAAGTTGTGTAATCAGAAGGGGAGGGGGCAAGAGACTAGTCCAAGGATCGATCTTTCTGCTCTCTTCTCTCACTAGTCCCCTCAAGCTCACAGAAACTTACAACCATTCTGAGGCTGTTGTGTTTTTTTGTACTTTCTCAGTTTCAAACACGAACAAGACACGAAATAATCTCAGCGGCTAAGCAATATGGACGTGTACAACCTGATCCAGGAACAGTTGGTTCATATCAACAACTCCTTACATCATGGGTTCAAGAAGATCTACGAGGAGCTGGAACATCTCACCCAAAGGGTGAGCCAACTAGAGATGGCACAGAACACAGGTGATATCCAGAGCCAGTTGGATCAGATCAGGTCCAAGATGGAGCTACTGCCTAAGATCCATGGCAATCAGGTTGGTGCGTTGCAGACAATGCTTGTGGGACACCAGTTTCAGTATAAGAGGTTAAATGGTTTGATGGCAAAACACACTGAACAGAGTGCTGAACAACAGAGTGCTGGAAAGGTCACAGCAGAGACAACCCCAACCTTTGGGAGTGGAGACAGCGTTGTCGCCACCAAAACTTCTGATGCCCCTGAAGAAGAAAACAGTGTCGATAATCAAGAGAATGCTGAAAACCGAGAGGGTCCTGAGCAGCATGAAGATGGAGCTAATGGAGAGATCAATGCAGCCACTATGGGTAAAAACGCCACTGTTCCTGCTGCTGCTGCTACTGTTGCCAGCCCAGGCCCAGGCCCAGGCCCACTAAGTGCCAGTACCACTGCCAACTCAACCATTAACATCCCACAAGTGAGCCACCACCCTGTCAGTACCACCCCTAGTCTCATGCAATCGACCCCCCAGATCTATAGCTCGAACATGGGCATCAGTGTCAATAATAGAGTGAACCCTTCTCCGGTCTATCCAGATCAATCCTTCCCGCTTTCTCCTCCACATTCACACCCAATTCAACATACTCGTTCAACTGATACTCTGTCATCTGTTCGTTCATTCCCATCCATGTCACCAATGAATGATGCAACTTCAGTGACTTCATCACATTCCTCTCCTCAGGACCTTGAGATCCCAACCACGAACATGCTGAATGAAATCAGCGCTTCTGCCCCAACTATTAAAAACATGAGCAGTGGTCGAAACGTCTGGGACAACGTCCCCTTCCATGCCTTACACCCAAACCCAAAGACCGTTGAGGATGTTCTTGACGAATATTACTATGGATACCAGGGCCAGCCTCCTTTGAAGTACTTAGAGGAACACCGCAAATCTTGGAGAAAGAACGACAACAAACTCTGCAAAGCCTTCACCCGCAGATATAGAGTTGTTGTCGCAGTTGAGAGTGGAGTCAGAATCTACACCAGGGACTATGGTCTCAGGGAGAATATTGCTCGCGAAAAGATTATAAAAGAATTAGAAACTTTGAGAACCAAAGATAATGGTAAAAAGGAGACTATGTACTGGCTCTTTCACCACATTCCAAGTCATTTGAAGAAGAAATAAAGCTTAGGTTGCCTATCTTTGCATTACGGTTGTTATTTGATTTAGTTTGGGCCAGGTTGCCCCACTTTCTTTTTGTTTTCTTCCCCTTCTTTTGACTATTTGCATACTTACTCAGTATTAGCTAGTAATTAATTAATTTAATAAATTCTCTCCTTTTTAACTGATCATTGGTTGGTTGACAAGCTTATGTGCCAAAAATTTGATTACTTCATATACTTACAGCTTGATTGAAAGATTCGCGGAATCTACAGTTAGTCCTCATCTGGGAGGGTAACGGAAGGAAGAAGAAAAAAAAATTAATCAAGTCTCTTCCTAAGCACACACAAAAGAAGAGCCGCCCACACACAAGCATAAAACATGGTGGAAACTGCTGTTGCTGACTTCTTCATTGATGAATCTATCACTTTTGATTCATTCAACCTAGACCCAAGATTGGTTCAGGCCATTAAGCAACTAGGCTTTAAAAATCCAACTCTTGTTCAGTCAAAGGCGATCCCACTAGCCCTACAAGAGAAGAGAGATATTATCGCCAAAGCCAGTACTGGTTCTGGTAAGACGGTAGCATACACGATTCCTATTCTCCAATCTATTCTGAACAAGAAGTCTAATTCTGACACCAATGAGCACCAAATCTCATCCATAATTTTAGTTCCAACCAAAGAACTGGCTAGCCAAGTCACTACTTTCTTGGAGAAACTAATAGTCTACTGTGGAACCAACATAAAGTTGTTGAATCTAGCTAGTCAGATTGCAGAGAATGTGACAAACTCTTTACTTTTAGAGAATCCGGAGATTTTGATATCGACACCATCCAAGTTGATCCACTTTTTGGAGAGAAACCAATCCCAAATTTCCCTCAACAACTTGAACTATCTAGTAATCGATGAGGTCGATCTAATTCTGTCATATGGTTATACAGAAGACTTGGAAAAGTTGACTGATTATTTGCCAATGAAGACACTACAAACATTTTTGATGAGTGCTACATTGAACGAGGATATTAATGATCTAAAGACCAAATTTTGCCGTATGCCAGCCATATTGAAGTTAAACGACGATGAACTACTCAACAAAACCAAATTAATCCAGTATTATGCTAGAACAACTGAGTTTGACAAGTTTCTATTGACGTATGTGATTTTCAAGCTGAACTTGATCAAAGGCAAGACCATCATCTTTGTGAACAATATTGATAGAGGGTACAGAGTGAAGCTTTTCCTGGAGCAGTTTGGTGTGAAGAGCTGTATTCTGAATAGTGAACTGCCAATCAACTCAAGACTGCACATTGTTGAGGAGTTTAACAAGAATGTTTACAGTTTGTTGATTGCCACTGATGACACTGATGGAGTTCGAGAGATTGATGATGATGAAGACGAGAAGGAGGAGGAAGATGATGATAAAAAAAAGGCTGAAGACAAACCAGAAGAGGGAGATGTCAAAGCTGAAGGAAAGAAGAACAAAAAGAGTGGTTCAAGAAAAGACAAGGAGTATGGTGTTTCCAGAGGTGTTGATTTCAAGAACGTTGCCTGTGTGTTAAATTTTGACTTGCCAATGACCGCTAAGAATTATGTTCACAGAATTGGTAGAACTGCCAGAGCGGGTAAAGCTGGAATGGCCGTTTCATTTGTCATTCCAGAGAAGGAGTTTGGTAAACATAAGATTGCCTGTTTGAAGACTTCGAAAAGGGACGAGAAGGTTTTGAAGAAGATCATCAAACAGCAAGCGAAATTAGGATTTGAGCTGAATCCATACCAATTTGACATGAAGCAAGTTGAAGGCTTTAGATATAGAGTTGATGATGGTTTCAGATCAGTCACACAGGTTGCTATTAGAGAGGCTAGAGTCAAAGAATTGAAGAATGAAATTTTGACCAACGAGAAGTTGAAGAGATATTTTGAAGAGAATCCGGAGGATCTCTCTGCTTTGAGACATGATAGAGAGTTGCATCCAGCAAGAGTCCAGTCTCACTTGAAAAGAGTGCCGGAGTACTTGCTACCTGAAGGTGCTAGAAAAAACAAGGCCAACATTGGCTTTGTGCCGTTCAACAAACATAAGGTTAACAAAAAGAGAGGTAGAAAGCCTGCAAAGAAGTCTGATCCATTAAAGAATTTCAAAAAATAGACAAGGAGTCATTTACAGCAACCTAGACATAATACCGTAGTCATAAAGCGTCATGTACATTAATTGTGAGGTGGTGGCGGTGTAGTACGGTGCAACATCTCATCCAATGTGACAACTCCACTAAAATCTTCATCTTTGATATGGGATATGACTGAGTGTGCCACAGCCTGTGTTGATACGGTTGGTCTCACCAACTCATTCAGGACAGAGATTCTGCTCCCTAGGATCTTTGTGTTGGTCCAATCCAGGACATCAACAAAACTTTTGATATTGGACCTGACAGTATCTTCATTGGACACCTCGTCGTACATGAATCCAGGTCTCATGATGATATTTCTCAATCCTTTCAGTATATTCAGTTCAATCTCAGCCTCTCTCTTGGACCGAATGTATCCACGGGGCAACCCAGGAAATCCCTTATCAGCAGAGATGTAGACAAAAGTTGGGGTTTTTTCAGTCTCTGTAGTCTCTTGGAAAGTTTCAGCCAATAGGATAGCTGAGTCTCTGTTCATTGAGTCATAAGTGTTGGATGAATTCTTGGTCAATGGATTGGATGGCTTCAAGAAGCTGGTGAATTCATTCAGCACGGAAGAGTTGGAATTGATGGTCTTTTTGTAGTCTTGGTTTTCCAACAGTATTCCAATGGAATGCACAACACTACTGGCTGACTTCAACTCTTCCTTGTAGGTCTCTGGTCTGAATACATCCGCCGCTTTCCAGTTAACTTTGCTGATCCAGGACGCATCGTTATGGTGTGAAATTTGAGGTGCTTTGCCTGAACGGGAGAGTGATGTGACTTGAAGACCTGATTCAATCCCGGCCTGACAGATTCTTTTACCCAAGAAGCCAGCGCCACCGAAAACGACTAACTTTGACATAGTTCTTGAAGAGATTTGATGATTTAGTATTGGGACCCTCCAGAGTTAGACTCTAACCTCCGATCTTTATTGAAATGGGTTCCATCCGGGGGGCGGGCAGCAAGCCGCGAATTCCGGGGAAGAGATGAGACTTGGGAAAGTAAACAGTCCAGACTACATGAAAAGTTGTGAGTCCAGACTATAAGAGAAGTTCTCCATAACCGATTGTATACAAATAAATGACAACAAGAAGCAAGACTAATTTGGTATTCATATTTTCCACTGGTGGTATATTGTTCCCACCTTCTTGTTCATGTTATCTTGATATATTCTTCTCAAATTGTGGGAGGATGAACACCTCCTCGAAGACTTTAAATGTCGGTTCCTCTTCTCATTAGGTATTCACTCTGTTGAAATTTCTGTCTTCTTCCAATTGATAACCAGAAGCCATTCAGCTCTCTGGATTTCAAACAGTTAACCATCACTTCAACCATCAACAAGCCTCCACTCCCATTAAATAATGTCAACCATCAATCACTTCTACCACTATGGGCTTCTGACCTTTCTTCTTATTGCTATACAAATGACCATGGCACAGATGGAGGAAGAAGAACCAGTTATACCTCGTACCACTATCACTTTACAACCTCTGGAGATACACGACGATACTACGTACTATCCACCGCCACTACCAACCCTTATCTGGGCAACCGGTGTCAATGCTGCTGGTGTATTGCAGACAACACAATTGGAATACATACAGCGTTTCCCCATTGAATACTCTACTCCGACTGCTATTGTTCCATCTGGTACTATTGGGCTTGCCTCGCAAGAGACTGGTGTCATTGGAGTGGTTAGAGAGTATCCAAAGGTTGGAGTCAACAAGGCCACAGGAGAGACTGTGTGGCTTAGAGCTGTGCAGAGCTGAACGGAGCTTAAGATCCGCAGAATTCAACTTTGAAGGCAATTCCATACTAATGGAAACTAGTGGGGTCTATGTTACGCTACAGTTGACTGTTATAAAGGGAAGGGGTGAAACGAAGACGTAAAAAAAATCGGATTATGTGTCAAAATGATAATAAACAACAAACAATAAACAATCTCCAGTTAAAGAATTCCCCGTATGATTGAAAGGAAAGGGGGAAATCATTATGAGTGAGCAGATGCCAACAGCTGTCCTCAATTAATTGTATAAATCCAATGAAATCATCAAGGAGAAGAAGAGCAATGTAACTGACTTCTGTCTAAACCTGAGGACAGAAATCAGGAGTGATGTGCCGGGATACACGCCGTGTTTGTTCAAACCGGTGCAAGCATACTGTGTCTACAGCACAGAAGGAAGCATACCCAAAAGTTTGTTCTTAGAATTGGGAGGTGGTAAGTGCTGCTGGAAGGGATAATAGAAGGGGCAGTAGAGAATCAGGGTTCAGCACAAAGTCACATGATTTTCTTCAGGGGTCAAAATATCATCTGGTCTGAAATTTTCATAGTTTGATCAATCATTCTGATAATTACGCTGGTTGGGTACCGGCCGGTCTTAAAAAAAATCCTCCTCTTCGAAGTGAGTTAGCGGTAATGTAGGAGAAAACTTTTTCGGTAGACGCCACACTGTACTCCAAAAAAAATGGGAGCCTTGTTCAGAAAAACAAAAAATTAGCAAGACCACCTAACAACAGAAGAAATCCACCACCACATAACTAAGATCATTTAAAAATGGTACGTCAGTCCCCCAAGCACGCACGCACGCACGCACGCACATTCAGCGCAGTTTGATATAGAGAAAGTTGGAAAGAGACAGGAGCACAACACATACAATTAAAGACAAGTACAAGACCCCGTTTCAAGGAGATTTACTCCGATGGCAAAAATATTTCAATGTTATTGCAAGAACATCTTGTGTCAATGTTAGGCCCAGCCCATTCATTCAAAGGGTAATTCTCCAGTGTGGTTTATCCAACATTGCACACCAGAAGCGCCAATTTGTTTTGATCAACAGGAAAGATAGTCTTGCATGTAGCCAAACAGTTATGGTCATGAAAGACTGAATATTGGAGGGTCAATGGTTCCATACTCTCCTAGTCTCACGTTATTTGCCACATGTTGTCTTCTTTTTCCTGAGTGACTGGATAGACACTCCAGCACACTTTCTTCCACTCTCACAAACTCTTGTTCCTATATGCGTGCGTGGTCCATACCAAGATCCATTATGTTGAAGTTTCAGAATACTAACAAAGGTCATACAGGGTAAAGTTCACGGTTCCCTAGCTCGTGCTGGTAAAGTTAAGTCTCAAACTCCAAAGGTTGACAAGGAGGAGAAGTCAAAGAAGCCAAAAGGTAGAGCTTACAAGCGTTTGTTGTACACCAAGAGATTCATTAACGTCACTTTGGTCAACGGTAAGAGAAAGTCCAACCCTGGTCCATCCTCCCAATAGGTTCTCTCTTTTTTTGTTTAACTGGACTGTCGCTGTTTAGATGCTGTGGCTGTTAATAGGAAAAGGAAAATATATAAAAGCTGATTTGGATTACGAGTTATTTCTGTACAATAATACATAAGGTGATAATTTGATTAGAAGTAGACTGGACCCCCTCGCGAGATGATAGAATGTAGCATAGTGTGTGCACTTGTTCTTTTGTTTGACTCATCATGACAACATTAAAATTTTCAACATCACCAAAACATCGAGACGACCAATCTGCCGTTCGAAACTCCACCAATCAGATGTCTGACACTGAATCCCTCAGTGGAGACCTCTTCGCTGAACCAGAGGACTTCTGTTCACCGCCAAAAGAGCACCACTTCGCCAAATATATTCGCAAGTCGAACAACCAGGAGATCAAACTCAGGCTGATCGGTTCCTCTCCGCTATGGGGACACCTGCTATGGAACGCTGGCATCTTCACTGCCGATTACCTCGACGAACATGCCTCCCAGTTGGTTAAAGGAAAGGACGTCTTGGAGCTGGGTGCGGCTGGTGCTCTTCCTAGTGTTGTTGCGAGCCTCAACGGTGCCAGAACAGTGGTTTCCACCGATTACCCTGATGCTGAGCTGATTTCTAACATCCAGCACAATGTGGACCAGACGGCGGGCACGGCAGCGAACCAGAGAGTGTTTGTAGAAGGGTACATTTGGGGTAACGACTACAAACCATTGCTAGAGAAGATCAGAGATGAGGATCCATCCAAGAAGTTTGATCTGATCTTGCTGTCAGATTTGGTGTTTAACCATTCAGAACACCACAAGCTTCTGCAAACCTGTAAGGATGTGTTGACACCAAAGGGAAAGTGTCTGGTGGTGTTTTCGCCCCACAGACCGTGGCTACTGAATGATGACTTGCAATTCTTTGAAACTGCGAAGGAGTATGGTTTCCGGAGTGATAAAATTGACCTGGTTCAGTGGAAACCAATGTTTGAGGAAGATGAGGAAACTGTTGAGATTAGATCGAGAGTGTACTCATTCTTCTTGACTTTCGAATAGATTGCATTATATACCTACAGATGGTGTAATATATATATAACCAATATTAAAATATAGAGAAAAGCTTGAGGTAGTAGAACTGAAGAGAATAATGCATCATTGTGTTAGCACTGTGTTTTGTTAGCACAGAAGGCAAGGAGGATCTTGAAAAGATCAGGCCCAATTACAACCAACTTGGACATTGCTGTTCTCAATGAATGCGTAACATGTGGTACCAGCAGCGCACTGGATATTAACCCAGGCGCCATGGTTACACAAGGCGATGGACCCGTCAGGTCCACAAGCAATCTCATTGGTTTCACAGTTATCTGGAGAGCCAGCATATTGGCCGGCCTCATACTGAGCATTTAGGCAGTCTACCTTATCCTGACCAGACAAGGTGGAGCAGCCAGATCTGCCACCATCTGACGGGGTGGTTGGTTCCTGTTCTGGTTCTGGTTCTGGTTCAGCAGTGACAACCACTGTAGATAGGGTATTAGCAGTCGCTGGGACTGTGGCAGTTGATACAGTGAGATCCTTATTCAGAAGGTCGCTCAGAGTGACAGTTGTGGCAACAGGTGGTGCAACAGTGGTGATGGTGGTTTTGGCAGCTGGCTCGCCAATGTAGATGTGGCTGTCTGGGGAAGTGATTGTTGGAGCAGGTGGTGCAGTGGTAGAAGTGGATGTGGATGTGGATGTGGATGTGGATGTGGCAGGTGGTTCAACCGGGGTGGTAGAAGTAGTGGTAGAAATATCAACTTCCTGAATGGTAGTTGCTTCTGGTTCTGGCTCCTGTGGTTCTGGCTCCTGTGGTTCTGGCTCCTGTGGTTCTGGCTCCTGTGGTTCTGGCTCCTGTGGTTCTGGCTCCTGTGGTTCTGGCTCCTGTGGTTCTGGCTCCTGTGGTTCTGGCTCCTGTGGTTCTGGCTCCTGTGGTTCTGGCTCCTGTGGTTCTGGAGAGGAGCTGC